>SJYX01019582.1:65613-174916 GCA_006410675.1 Oreotragus oreotragus
CTCCAATACTTTGGCCACCTCATGCGAAGAGTTGACTCATTGGAAAAGACTCTGATGCTGGGAGGGATTGGGGGCAGGAGGAGAAGGGGACGACTGAGGATGAGATGGCTGGATGGCATCATGGACTCGATGGACGTGAGTCTGAGTGAACTCCGGGAGATGGTGATGGACAGGGAGGCCTGGCGTGCTGCGATTCATGGGGTCGCAAAGAGTCGAACACGACTGAGCAACTGAACCGAACTGATATATGTATTCAGTTGTATACGCTTTGCAACACCATGGACTATAGCCCGCCAGGCTCCTTTGTCCATGAGATTATCCAAGCAAGACCACCAGAGTGGGTTGGCATTTCCTCCTCCAGGGGAATGATAAGCTGGAATAGAAGAGAGTATGTGCATTCTTTTTCATATTCTTTCCCATTGTGGTTCATCACAGCATGTTGACTGGAGCTGCCTCTGCTTGCTGCAGCGGGGCCTTGCTGTTTCTCCCATCTGTGTGTCGTAGTTTGCATGTGCTGACCTCCACTCCTAACCTGACCCACTCCCGCCCGTCTCCCCCTTGAGAACAAGTCTTCTCTCTCTGTCCCGATTCTGTTTCTGTCTCATAGACAGGTTCATTTGTGTCAGAGTTTCGATCCCACGAGTGTGGTATCGTGGGGTATTTGTCTGCCTCTCTCTGACTCTGGTAGTTTGTATTTGCATCCATGTTACGACAAATGGCGTTATTTCATTCTTTTCTATTGCTGAGCAGTATTTCTCCGTATATATGTACCACATCTTTATCCATTCATCTGTCGATGGACATAACTCAGGTTGTTTTCATTTCTTGTTACTGTGCACAGTACTGCTGTGAACATCGGTGTCCATGATTCTTTTTGAATTATAGTTTTGTCTGGATATATGCCCAGGAGTAGGATTGCTGGGCCACACGGTCATTCTGTTTTTAGTTTTGTGAGGGACTTCCATACGGTTTTCCACCGTAGCTGCACCAACTTAGATCTCCACCAGCAGTGTAGGAGGATTCTGCTTTCCCACACCCTCTCCAGTGTTTATTTGTAGAGAAGGTGCCAGTCTTTTGTTCACCCAATCTTTCACCTAGTTCAGCCTAAGGCTTTCTCTAAGTTCAGGACTGTGTTCTCTCTTTCTTGAGTGTGTGTATAGGTTCTTTACACACTTTATAATTTCTTGTGTTTGTCCTGGACTTTATGTTGCATAACACAGTAAATCTAATCTTTAAAAAATTGAGGTTTTATATATATATGTAGTTGACACAGGTTTATAATGATTTGATATTTGCACATAACTGCAAAATGATCACCACATTAAGTCTAGTTAACATCTGTCACCACACATAGTTACAAAACTTTTTTCTTATGATGAGAACTTTTAAGGTTTACTTTCAGCAACTTTTGAATATGGAATACAGCATTATTACCTGTAATTACCATGCTGTGCATTACATCCCCATAACATTTACTTTGTAACTGGAATTGTACCTTTTGACCCCATTCACCTGTTTTGCCCACTCCTGCACCTCTGGCAACCACAGGTCTGTTCTCTGTATCTTTGAGATCGGGTGTGTGTGTGTGTGTGAAGATGCCACATCTAAGTGAGATCTTAAGGCATTTGTTTTTCTCTGTGTGACTGACTTCACTTAG
Organism: Oreotragus oreotragus; assembly: GCA_006410675.1. NCBI lineage: Eukaryota > Metazoa > Chordata > Mammalia > Artiodactyla > Bovidae > Oreotragus > Oreotragus oreotragus. Next base: position 67,271 of record SJYX01019582.1, read on the forward strand.
CATAAACCCTCACGGTCTGCCTGTGTTGTCACGGATGGCAGTTGCGCTCCTTTGAATTGCTGAGTGATTTCCGTGTATAACGCCACCTCTCACAGTTCGTGCTTGTTTTACTTCTCTGGCTGTGCTGGGTCTAGTTGCGGCACGCAGAATCTGTTCTTGCTAGTTCCCTGACCAGGGGTCAAACCCGGGTCCCCTGCACTGGGATCGTGGAGTCTTAGCCGCTGACCACAAGGGAAGCGGCCCCATTTCTTACCTTGGTCATCCACTGATAGGCAGGCATTTCCGTTGCTTCTGTGGCTTAGGTGCTGTGAGTAATGCTGCCGTGGACGTGGTTGGTGTGTATAGCTTCTGTCCAGTCTTAAGCTTTCGTTTTCTCCAGACGAATATCCCCAAGTAGCACTGCTGGGCCATATGGTGGTTGCAGTGTTAAATTTTTGAGGAACTGCCTTACTGTTATCCACAGTGGCTGCACCAGTTTACATCCCCATAATAGTGCCCAAGGTTTGCTTTCTCTCCGCATCCTCGCCGGTCCTCACTAGTCGCCTTTTTGATACGGCCATTCCAGTAGGTGCCCGGTGCTGCCTCACTGTGACCTGGATTTGCATCACGCTGGGGACTAGCCTTGTGGAGCACTATTTCCAAGTGCCTCTTGGCTTTGGAAACATTTCTACTTGGATCCTCTACCCATGTTTAAACTTAATTCTTTTGTTTCTTGCTGTTGGCTTGTAGGAGTTCTTTGTATATTGTATATGGTTTGCAGATGTTTTCTCCTAGTCGGTAGCTTGCCTTTTCATTTTGCTGATGGTTTCCTTTGTTGTGCAGAAGCTTTCTAGTCTGATGTAGTTCTTTTGTTTCTTTTAGCTTTGGTTGCCTTTGCTTTGGGGGGTCAAATCAAAAAAATCATCTCTAGGACCTTGGGCAAGAAGCTTACTGCCTGTGTTTTCTTCTGGGAGTTTTATGGTTTTAGGCCTTATGATTCAGTCTTTCATCCCTTTTAATTTTTGTGGTTATAAGACAGCGGTCCAGTTTCATTCTTTTGCATGTGGCTGTCCAGTATTCCTGGCACCATTTATTGAAGAGGCTGCTCTTTCCCCATTGTATGTCTTGTGTCCTTTGTCATAAATTAATTGACCATATATGTATGGGTTTGTTCCTGGACTCTCTGTTGTTTCATTGATCTGTGTTTCTGTTTTTCTGCCAATTAGCATATATGTATGTATGTGTAGTGGGTGGGCTCGTCTTAGGTATATGTGGATTATCTGTGAATGTATACTTACGAAAGTATATTGTGTAGGCATATGTATGTCTGTGTGTGAGAACATTCAGGGCAGAGAAAAAAACTTCCAAAAACCATACTATATTTGGGAAACCTTGTAGTTTAGTTTCCTTCTCATGGCCCATGTATGTATGTATTTATGCTTATTTGAAAGTGCATGAAACATAGCATTTTCTTCTGAGCTTTTCCCTACCTAACATTTAATGATTATTCCCCTATTACTAAATACTTTTCATAATCACCACTCAATGGCTGCTTAATATTCCATGAAGTTGATAAGTAATGATTTACTTAACCTTTTGGTTGCTTTTTAAAATTGTAGATAAAGCTGAAATAACCACTTAAAAATGTTTCTTTTGTTGAATTATTTCTTTATGATAACTTCCTGAAATGGAATTCCTGTATTAAACGAGAACATTTTTACAGCTCTTGATAAAGCCAGTGTTTCCAGAGGTTGTCATAGTTTAAAAGATACATATATGTATTCAACAGGTAACTGTGTAAATTTAAGTTGTACATGTTGATGGGGTCCATTCATAATGTGCGTGCCACTGTAGTGTTAGCTAGCCCTCTGCACCTCATGTAATTACTGTTTATTTGGGGGGAATGATTAAGATCTAGTCTCTTAGAAAGTTTGGTGTTTTGTTTCAGTATCGTTATCTGTAATCACTATATTGTTTATTACATCTCTAGGACTTATTTATATGCTAGTTGCAAATTGGTACCCTTAAAACAATCTCTTTCCTGTTCCCCCACCCCCAGACTCTAGCCACGTGTTTCTGAGTCTGGCTTTCCTTTCGGGCCCCCACCCCCAGACTCTGTAGCCACGTCTTTCTGAGTCCAGCTTTCCTTTCGGGCCCTCACCCCCAGATCCTAGCCGCGTCTGAGTCTGGCTCTGCTTTCGGGCCCTCAGCCCCAGATCCTAGCCGCGTCTGAGTCTGGCTCTGCTTTCGGGCCCTGAGCCCCAGATCCTAGCCGCGTCTGAGTCCGGCTCTGCTTGTGGGCCCCCGCCCCAGGCTCTGGGGTCTTTCTGAGTCCGGCTCTGCTTGTGGGCCCCCGCCCCAGGCTCTGGGGTCTTTCTGAGTCCGGCTCTGCTTTCGGGCCCCCGCCCCAGGCTCTGGGGTCTTTCTGAGTCCGGCTCTGCTTTCGGGCCCCCGCCCCAGGCTCTGGGGTCTTTCTGAGTCCGGCTCTGCTTTCGGGCCCCCGCCCCAGGCTCTGGGGTCTTTCTGAGTCCGGCTCTGCTTTCGGGCCCCCGCCCCAGGCTCTGGGGTCTTTCTGAGTCCGGCTCTGCTTTCGGGCCCCCGCCCCAGGCTCTGGGGTCTTTCTGAGTCCGGCTCTGCTTTCGGGCCCCCGCCCCAGGCTCTGGGGTCTTTCTGAGTCCGGCTCTGCTTTCGGGCCCCCGCCCCAGGCTCTGGGGTCTTTCTGAGTCCGGCTCTGCTTTCGGGCCCCCGCCCCAGGCTCTGGGGTCTTTCTGAGTCCGGCTCTGCTTTCGGGCCCCCGCCCCAGGCTCTGGGGTCTTTCTGAGTCCGGCTCTGCTTTCGGGCCCCCGCCCCAGGCTCTGGGGTCTTTCTGAGTCCGGCTCTGCTTTCGGGCCCCCGCCCCAGGCTCTGGGGTCTTTCTGAGTCCGGCTCTGCTTTCGGGCCCCCGCCCCAGGCTCTGGGGTCTTTCTGAGTCCGGCTCTGCTTTCGGGCCCCCGCCCCAGGCTCTGGGGTCTTTCTGAGTCCGGCTCTGCTTTCGGGCCCCCGCCCCAGGCTCTGGGGTCTTTCTGAGTCCGGCTCTGCTTTCGGGCCCCCGCCCCAGGCTCTGGGGTCTTTCTGAGTCCGGCTCTGCTTTCGGGCCCCCGCCCCAGGCTCTGGGGTCTTTCTGAGTCCGGCTCTGCTTTCGGGCCCCCGCCCCAGGCTCTGGGGTCTTTCTGAGTCCGGCTCTGCTTGCGGGCCCCCGCCCCAGGCTCTGGGGTCTTTCTGAGTCCGGCTCTGCTTGCGGGCCCGCATCTGAGTGGCGCTGCGCAGTGTTTGCCTGTCTCTGACTTACCTTAGCAGTGTCCTCAGAAACCGTGCTGCCACAGATGGCGGGCTTGCTTCTTTCTCAGGGCTGAGTGACACTGTGCTGTGTTGGCAGGCCACGTCTTCATCTGTGACTCCGCTGACAGGCACTCAGGTGTTCCCCTGTCTTGGCTGTAGTAAATGATGCTGCAGTAAGCGTGGGAGTGCGTCCATCTCTTCAGCACCCTGCTTTCATTTCATATACTCAGAAATGGAATTGCTGGATCATATGGTAATGCTATTTAAAATTGTTCCAGGAACCTTCCATATTGTTTTCTGAGGTGGCTGAACTAATTTACATTCCTGCCAACAGTGTACAAAGGTTCCCTTTTCCCCACATCCTCACCAACACTTGTTTTATCTTTTTGATGACATTGGTGTACTTTTTTCTATTTTTTCTTTGTTTTCTTTTTTTAAAACAAATTTCCCTTCTAGCTTTTAAAATTCTCCCCCCCACCCCTTTTTTATTCCTTTCTTTGGGCTAACTGTGTTTTCTTTAGCTTCCGTAATTTGGACATTTAGGTCATCGATTTTCAGCTCACTCATCTAATAGTAGCTAAGCTCTGTGGGCAGTAGTCTGAAAGCTCTGTTTGTGTTGAATTACATACGTTTTGAAGTCTAGTGGTTTTTGTTTGTTTACTGTTCAGTTTCAAGTATTTCTCAGTTTCCATTATTGCTTCTTTAACTCATGTATCATTTTTTCTTAAGACTTTTTTTTATTGTAAAGTATAATGTATAGTTAGAGAAGCATACAGAACACAGTTATTAGACAAAGGCCCTGGTAGCCATTACCTCGGTCAATAAACAGAGCTTCTTCAGTCACCAAAGAAGCACGTCCGTTTCCCGTCCAAGTCACGACTGCGTCCCTCTCCAGGAGTGACGCTTCCTCGACTTCCATGGCGGCCCCTCTGCTTCATTGCTCTGTGGATTTGCCGCCCGCGTGTGCCTCCCTCGTCATCATGCTTTAGTCTTGCCGGTTTGTTTGTTTGGTTTTCTTTGGTGGATCCGTAGCTTCATGCGACAATTGGCAGTTAGTTCTTATCCACAGTAGCTGTCTCTAGATTTTAAGAAGTGGTGCCAGATAACACAGTAACCAGTGTATAGAGCCTGTTTGTTAAATCTGCATCTTCATTATGTTCTCTGGACAACTGCACATGCATGCAGTGTGGGACATTGCTTATTCCTTTGGCCCAGAGAGCTTTATTGAACCAGGTGTCAACATGCACGTGTGGAGTTCTCGTCTCCTTCATGGCAGACTTCTGGGTTTCTTTGAGTGACCGAGGGTCGTGCTTCTTAAGACCCATTCCATGACGCACTTGTGAATATTGATAGTGTATCCTCTGGCCACCGCCTCACTGATGGCGGACCCTTCTTTGTGGAAGCCATCAGACTGAGCTGGGGTTGGGAAAAAGCTAGTCTTGCCCATTTAATAAATCTTCAAGTGTCTGATAATCAACAGGTTTCTTGTCCATCTCTTTTCTGTTCCATACATCTTATTGTGGAGTAACTTGGGTTATTTGACATGTAGCAGTTTGCACCATCTGGGTTTTGCTAATTGCATCCTCATGGTGCAATTTCAGCATGTTTCCTTCATTTTTATTTCTTGGAAATTGACAGCAGGATGAGAGGTTTTTTCAGATTCAGGTTCAATCCCTTTGACTATGTGGTGAATGTGAGACTATGTGACAGTGTGTTCTTTTATTAGGAATCACGTAATTTCCAGTTTTCTTTTTTTGTTGGTTGCTTATATTTGTGTATGCTTATTGCCTAGCTTATGAACTTATTGGGGTTACAAAATGATGATACTCTGATTCTTTTTCTTCATTTATTAATTGAAATGCCTTTATAAAGTGTTACTTACCTTCACTTCTATTTGATTACCCAGTGCTATAGTTTATATAGGAAAGGCAGGATAATCGCTTGACATTCCTTCCCTTAATTTACCAGTTTTCCAAATAATGAAATATGTGAAGGTATGACATTTGGGAAACAAAATATTTTCATAATTTCAAATAATCTCCCACAAGATACATATTAATTACAAAGGGGAAATGGTAACTTTATAATAGGGCAGTCTGGCAGAAATCATGACCAAATGATCGAAGCAGGCATCCCCAGTATCAGGACAAGTGGACAGGAGACGCCTCCTGGTACGGTGCTCAGGAGCACAGAGCCACTGCTGGGGCATTCCGCACGGCAGTGTGTAACTTGAGTGTGATCGCGAGGAAACATCAGCTACAGCAGGACATTCTACAGAGACCTTTATGCTTCAAAAACAGCAAAGTCAGGAAAGATAAAAGCTGAGAAAGTGTTTCAGACTAGAAGCGACTGAAGAGACGTGACAGATAAATGCACTATGTGATCCTGGGCCAGGAGAAAAAAGATTTTCTTTTTAGGGCCTTTAATGGGACGATTAACAGGTTTTTTAATACCATCTATAGATTACAGTGTTGTATCCATGTTAATTTCCTTGCTTTGTTAACTCTATTGTGTTTTTGAAAAAGAAAATGACTTTGTTTTAGGAAATATTTGAGTATCTTAGGGGTAAATGAACATTGTGTCTGCAATGTACTCTCAAGTATGCAGATATAATTACACATATGTAATTACTGTGTCAGACCCAGATGGTTTCATTGGTGAATGCTACTGAACACAAGAAATGATACCAATTCTCAACATTGTCATGAACGGGAGCAGAATAATTCCTAACTCATTCTGTGAAGCTGGCATTAGCCTAATACTAAAAGCAGATAAAGAGGTTATAGAAAGGAAAAGTACAGGAAGGACTTCGTGTGGCCCAGTGGTTAAGAATCTGCCTGCCAGTGTAGGGGGCACGGATTTGGTCCCTGGTCCAGAAGGGTCCCACATGCCGCAGGGCACCAGAGCCTGTGCACCGCTGAGCCTGCCCTCCCCAAACCCTGCGCTCTGCAGCAAGAGCAGGCCCTCAGTGAAGAAGCCTGCACACCACAGCTAGGGAGGAGCCCCCGCTCGCCACGGCTGGGAAAGCCGCGTGCAGGAGAGACCCAGCGCAGCGAAGACGAGAATAAGCAAAAATGCTTGACAAAGAAAGGACAAGTACAGAACGGTTTCTGTCATGAGAGTAGATGCAGAAGTCTTCACCACAATATTAGCAACTCGAACAATGTACAAAATGAATTGTGTACTATAACCAAGTGGGATTTATTTCAGGCTTGCGAGGATTCTTCAACATTCAACAATCAAGATAAGCTATCACATCTATGATCTAACAAATCATATGGGCATATCAGTAGATGCAGAAAGATTATTTGGCAAATTTTAACACTCATTCATGATTAAAACTCTCATAAAACTGAAAATAGAGGGGAACTTCCTCAAGTATATTTACATAACAGCCTTGAAGCTAACACTTTATTTAATGGTGAAAAACTGGATGCTTACACCTGACATCAGAAACCAGAAAATGATGTCCCCTCTTACAATTCCTTTTCATCATAGTACTACTGGAAATCCTACCTAATATAATTAGATAAGAAAAGAAAAGGTATGCATTGGGAAGGAAGAAATAAAGCTGTTTTGTTTGTAAATGACATGATTGTATACATAGAAAATTCCAAATAATTGACAAAATATTCCTGTAATTAATAAGCAGTTATATAACATTGCAGGACACAGGGTTAATGTGCAAAAGATAACTATTTTCCTATTGGCATTTCTCATATTGTTTAGCAGCAGTGACCAACTCCAAATTGAAATTGAAAACAATACCATTTACATTAGACTCAAAAAATGAAACACTTGAGTATAAATCTGTCAAAATATCTATATGATGAAAACTCCAAAACTCCAGTGAAAGAAATCAAAGGAGGTTTGAAGAATTGAAGAGATGTTACATATTAACAGAAAAGAAAACTCAATATTGTTAAAATGTCAATTCTTCCCAAATTGATCTATAGAATCAACACAATTCTGATAAAATACTACTGAGTTATTTTGTGGGTATTGACAAATCCATTCTAAAGTTTATACAGAGAGGCAAAAGACTCTGAGAGGCCAACATACTCCTGAAGAGCAAGGTTTGAGGGTTAACAGAACTGACCTACACAGACTTAGCTTAAAGCTTTAGTGATCAATTCAGAGTGGTACTGGTGAGAGAGTCAACAGATCAGCAGAGCAGAATACAGAGCCCAGGAACTGAGCCACACAAAGTCAACTGATAACGTGGCAAAGGAGAAAATTCATTTTCATGCAGAAAACACATCTTTCTTTTCAACAAGTGGCATTGCAATACTAGACCTTACAGCTTTCACAAAAGTCAACTCAAAATGAAGCATAAGTCTAAATACAAAACCCGAAACTATCAAACTTCTAGAAGGAAGCATTGGAGAATATGTGGGTGACCTTTGGTTTGACAGTGAGTTCTAGCTACAATATCAAAAGCATGATCCATGAAAGAAAAAATTGACGAGTTGGACTTCATTAAAACTTCTCTGAGAAGGACATAGTTAATAGAATGAAAACGCAAGCCACAGATTGGGAGAAAATATTTGCAAGGACTATATGATAAAGGACTGATGTCCACAATATACCAAGAGCACTTAAAATCCCATAAGGAAATAACCAATTTAAAGAATGGGTGAAAGATCTGAGCAGACACCTCACCAGAGAGGATAAACAGATGCAATGAGCATATGAAAAGATGCTTAATATCATAATATCATTCAGGAATTGAAAGCTAAAATAAAATGAGATATTGCTGTACATGTAATAGAATGGTAAAATTTAAAAACCTGTCAGGTGTTGGCAAGATTCAGAGCAACAGAAACTCTCCTTCATTGCTAGTGATTCAAAACAGTATAGCAACTTTGGAAGACAGTTTGGCCATCTCTTACAGCTAAGCGTTAAGTTACATATCCAGCATTTATGCTCCAACTGAGTGGAAAGCACTCACCTGTGTACACATATTTACAGCCGTATTATTCATAATCACAAAACTGGAAGCAATCAGGATGTCCTTATGTAAATGATTTAATAAACAGAAGCAGAAGATATTAAGAGGTGGCAAGAATACACAGAAGAACTGTACAAAAAAGATCATCACGACCCAGATAATCACGATGGTGTGATCACTCACCTAGAGCCAGACATCCTGGAATGGGAAGTCAAGTGGGCCTTAGAAAGCATCACTACAAACAAAGCTAGTGGAGGTGATGGAATTCTAGTTGAGCTATTTCAAATCCTTAAAGATGATGCTGTGAAAGTGCTGCACTCAATATACCAGCAAATCTGAAAATCTCAGCAGTGGCCACAGGACTGGAAAAGGTCAGTTTTCATTCCAATCCCAAAGAAAAGCAATGCCAAAGAATGCTCAAACTACTGTACAATTGCACTCATCTCACATGCTAGTAAAGTAATACTCAAAATTCTCCAAGCCAGGCTTCAGCAATACATGAACCGTGAACTTCCAGATGTTCAAGCTGGTTTTAGAAAAGGCAGAGGAACCAGAGATCAAATTGCCAACATCCGTTGGATCATGGAAAAAGCAAGAGAGTTCCAGAAAAACATCTATTTCTGCTTTATTGACTATGCCAAAGCCTTTGACTGTGTGGATCACAATAAACTGTGGAAAATTCTGAAAGAGATGGGAATACCAGACCACCTAACCTGCCTCTTGAGAAATCTGTATGCAGGTCAGGAAGCAACAGTTAGAACTGGACATGGAACAACAGACTGGTTCCAAATAGGAAAAGGAGTACGTCAAGGCTGTATATTGTCTCCCTGCTTATTTAACTTATATGCAGAGTACATCATGAGAAACGCTGGACTGGAAGAAACACAAGCTGGAATCAAGATTGCCGGGAGAAATATCAATAACCTCAGATATGCAGATGACACCACCCTTATGGCAGAAAGTGAAGAGGAACTAAAAAGCCTCTTGATGAAAGTGAAAGAGGAGAGTGAAAAAGTTGGCTTAAAGCTCAACATTCAGAAAACGAAGATCATGGCATCTGGTCCCATCACTTCATGGGAAATAGATGGGGAAACAGTGGAAACAGTGTCAGACTTTATTTTTTTGGGCTCCAAAATCACTGGAGATGGTGATTGCAGCCATGAAATTAAAAGACACTCCTTGGAAGGAAAGTTATGACCAACCTAGCAAGCATATTAAAAAGCAGAGACATTATTTTGCCAACAAAGGTCCGTCTAGTCAAGGCTATGGGTTTTCCAGTGGTCATGTATGGATGTGAGAGTTGGACTGTGGAGAAAGCTGAGTGCTGAAGAATTGATGCTTTTGAACTGTGGTGTTGGAGAAGACTCTTGAGAGTCCCTTGGACTGCAAGGAGATCCAACCAGTCCATTCTGAAGGAGATCAGCCCTGGGATTTCTTTGGAAGGAATGATGCTAAAGCTGAAACTCCAGTACTTTGGCCACCTCAGGAGAAGAATTGACTCATTGGAAAAGACTCTGATGCTGGGAGGGATTGGGGGCAGGAGGAGAAGGGGACGACTGAGGATGAGATGGCTGGATGGCATCACGGACTCGATGGATGTGAGTCTGAGTGAACTCCGGGAGATGGTGATGGATAGGGAGGCCTGGCGTGCTGTGATTCATGGGGTCACAAAGAGTCGGACATGACTGAGCAACTGAACTGAACTGAAACAATGACACAGCCATACAGTGAAATATTATTCAGGAATAAAAAGTGATTAACTGTTGTCTGACTAAAAGATACAGAGACATATGTATGATGAAGAAAGCTAATCTGAACAGTTACATACTGTGTGACTCCAGTTATATGACACTCTGGAAAAGGCTAGTGGTTGCCAAAGATTCATGAGGAAGATAGATGCGATTAACGGGACAAGCACAGGTGATTTTTAGGGGATAAACTCTTCTATATGATAGTATAGTGGTGGATATATTTCATCACGCATTTGTCGAAAGCCATAGAACTGTACAATCCAGATAGTGAACTTTGTCATAAACTATGGACTTTAGTTAATGACTATATGTCAATATAAATTCATTAGTTGTATTGTTACCACACTAATGCACGATGTCAATAGTAGGGGAAAGTGTGTCTGTGCATGTATCTTTCTCAAGATGGCAGTAATATATGGGGACTCTGCTCTTGTATTTAATAAATTTTTAAAAGAGGAAATGAGCATATGTTAAAGAAATGCTGTTAAAACCATGTATTTTATACATGTGCAAAACATATTTTATAGGGCATAGCAGAGGAACTTTAGAAAACTGAAAGGGCAAGGGGAAGCCCTGTCGTGATAATCATCTGGTAATGAATGAGGAGAAGGGGACGACAGAGGATGAGATGGCTGGCTGGTATCACCGACTCGATGGACTTGAGTTTGAGTGAACTCTGGGAGTTGGTGATGGACAAGGAGGCCTGACGTGCTGTGATTCATGGGATCTCAAAGAGTCAGAGACGACTGAGCAACTGAACTGAACTGAATGAATGATTAAAGAATGACAGCTTTTTTTGAGATGGGACTGAGAAAAAGGTGTCTTTCATTACCATTGTAGGTACTAGAGACAATCACAGCCACTTCAGTAAGGCAGGAAAAAGGATAAAAGTATGACCATTGAAAAGGAAGAAAGAAAATTTTCATTGTTCTCAAGTGTATTGATTTTGTTTGTAGAAAATCGTTAGAATATATAAATGAATTTGGAAATGTTGCTATATGCAAGTAGTATATGAAAATTAACCATATACTAGCAACAATTAGAAAATGACATTAAAAAAATTCCATTTTAATAGTAACAACATCAGATAGCCGGGAGGAGAGAGCAAATCTAAAACTGAACAGCAATACGTGGAGAAATACAAAAATTACTATGAGATAATAAAGAAGTCCTAAATAAATAATGGAGTATATCATGTTTGTGGGTTGGAAGACTTAACCACTGTAAAGTTTTATAGACCCCAGAGTGTCTATAAATCCAGCATAATCCCAGTAAAAATTTATAAAATTTTTTTTGTGAAATTTGATATGCTGGTTCTAAAACACAAGCAGAAATTCAAAAACTGAGAGTAGCCAAGAATAACCAAGATAATCTTGATGAAGAAAAACAAAGTTGAAGGACTGAAGTTACTAGACATCAAGATCTTTAAGATTCATAATTACAACAGTCTTACTGCCACAGAGGCAGACAGACCAGTGGAGCAGAAACACACCCACTCCTGTATACCCCTGTGTGTCTTTATTTGTAACCAAGTTGTTGTTTCAGGGCTCTCCTAACAAAGGGTGGTTATCACGTTTGAGGTAGGAAGCAATTTCCAAAAAAAAAGTTTTGAAATTGTTCATAGTTAGTTTGTATATTTAAGTTGATAGGAACTATCTTTTCATGGAAGCACACCCAAGTTTTCAGTTAAAAAATGGAAAATATATGGGAGGGGGGGTTCATGTTTGGGAGTTCGTGTACACCCATGGCAGATTCATGTCAATGTATGCCAAAAGCAATAGAGTACTGTAAAGTAAAATAAAGTAAAATGGAAGCTCTAAAAAATAAATAAATTTTTTTAAAAAAGGAAAATGTTAGGTTTTGAAGACACACAGGGGTATACAGGAGTGGATGTGTTTCTGCTCCACTGGTCTGTCTGCCTCTGTGGCAGTAAGACTGTTTTAATTATGAATCTTAAATTGAGTATTTAACCTCTTCCTTAAAACTCTTACCCCTTGAGCTAACTCTGCTTCTGTTGCCAGTATCCCAGGCTCTGTCATTCAGGGCATTCCGTTTTCTTCACTGAAACGTGGTTCAGGAATTTGGCTTCCTGGGCAGTTGGCAGTGGTAGCATGCCTGCGTGTGCAAATGTAGCTGCATGTGATGGTGGTGTGGGGAGGATAGGGTAAAGAGTGAAGGCGGTGTGCTTCTCCATCAGCAGCTGCAGTGCTGAGCAGTGAGCACGAGGTAAGAGCGCAAACTTGTGTTCCCGCTGTTGGCTCGCGCTTGTATCTGACTGTGTGAGTTAGTGTGAGTCTGGCTTTATAGGTGCAGTTTCCATACAGCAAGCTTGCTCAGCTCAGGCTGCCTCATCTGCTGTGCACTGAAGAGCCTCCAGCCGAATCCTGCGGGAACAGCAGCTGGATCTTTGTGTAGCATCGCGGCCATGGGCTGTCAAGCTGCACTACAGCGGTTCAGATTCTGGCTCTGCTCCTTCTATCTGTGTGGCCTTGGGAGGTGCTCAGCGTTCTTATGTGTAAAATGGAGAGTGTAATAGCAGCTCATGGCATTGTTGTGACAATTAAATGACTAACGTAAACAGTGGCTAGCATATAATTTTCAAGCACACAGTTGTCAGTGTTGTTATTATAACTGAGAGGTGGTAGAGTGTGTGGTCTCCAAGGTGGCACATTGTTGAGGAATTTTTTCAAGGGAAAGTTAGCTAACCCCTTTCTACCTTCAGCTTGTAGTCTAGCTGCTACACGGATGCTGCTGTGAAACATGATCCATGTGTAGCATTCCCATGCCTCCCTCTGGTCCTTGGCCTTTCGGTGAGCTCATGATCAGTTGTGGCTCACTGGGGCATGGTCATAGGGTACAGAACACAGACATTTGAGTCGGTGGGGCAAGACATGCCACCATGGAAGCAATGTACCGTAGGTGTACAGACACTCTGAAATATGTTTATTATATGTGTGTGTGTATATTTGGTACACATTTTCCCCACCAGCACTTTCCAATGCACAAAGTCGCATTTAGTCTTTTAAGATGAACGCAGCCCTTATGCTTCTCTCCTTTGCTTTTCCCTAGGAAATGATAGGAGTCTACATAGTAGAATAGTATCTGCACCATCACAAGTCCGGTGGTGCTGCTCGTGGGTGCTTTATTGCAGGCCGATGCTCTGGTGGTCTGTGGACCTACTATCTTCCCCAAGCCTGTGGATTTTCAACTCACCGCTGATTGTTACCGTTGAAGAGTTTTAAAGAACTTTACAGATGGCTGTTTGCCACCTCTCTTTCCTCCCCATTCCACACGCACAGGCACAGACTGTCCTACGTAACTTCCGGTGGTGTGGGGATTGAGACCCTGTTGTACCTGACTGCATCGCCATTCACTCTTCCTCTCCCAGGAAAGCTGCTTTTTGTTTTCAGCTGTTACTGCTGAGCGCTGAGGCACATGCAGCTATTATACTGCGCTGTGGTCAGCAACTCAGCTCTGCTGCCAGAATGTCCGGCGCTCTCTCCGACCCTGCCACGCTGACAGTGTCCGCTAGGTTTTAGGTTACTTCTCTCTCCTCTTCTTTTTCCCAGTCTTTCCTATCTTCTATAGCTTCTTGGCTTTTGCTCAGGAAAAACCTGTCCTGCCCTGTGGACAAATACATGAAAAGCAAGTGGGTTTTATCGTGGAGCTTTTCTTGGCCATACTGTTTGAGCCTCAGACACCTGAGCCTGTTTGGTGCGTCTCCTACCAAAAGGGGAGTTTGCACTCGTGTTAGGGGCTTGCTTTCACTAGGCTCAGTGTCTGGCAGGTGAGATTGGTCTTTGAATAGAACAAGTTATGATCTACTGTCCTATGTCTGTGATTTAGAACAAGAGAAATAAAAGTTTAATGAGTTCTGTTTAAGGGAATTTGTGTAATGTTTCTACAACAACTTTGGAATGTGCAAGCATTTAATATTTCACAGTAGTGAGGTAAAATTATAGTGCTCTTGTGTATTATGAATTGAGAAATCTTGAAAAAGTCATTAATATGCACATGGCACACTAGATTTTATCTTTCAACTGTTAGATATTCTAAGATGTTAATACCATCTCATTTTTGTGCTTTTTCCCCTTTCTTCCTAGAATATTTTCCTTCTTGGATATAGTAACCTTGTGCCGATGTGCACAGATTTCCAAGGTAGGGTATTAACCAGATTTGTACTCAAGAAAAAATCATGTGAAGTAATTAGCCTCCAATTAAAAGAAATAAAAAAGAAATCAATTGTAAAGAGGAAATAATAAAGTATTGTTAGAATGAGGATGAGTTTTCACTCAAGTAAACAGTTAAAAATTAAAATATCTTTATATTTAACATAACAATATTATCATAATTCCACATTTGATTATTGACTTAATATCTATCAAGTATAAATGTTTGGAAATAAAAAAGTTGAACAAGACTTTAACAATCTCAATAAATTTATCTTTTTCACCCTAATCCCTCCCAACCTCCCAGGCTTGGAACATCTTAGCCCTGGATGGAAGCAACTGGCAAAGAATAGACCTTTTCAACTTTCAAACAGATGTAGAGGTAAGTTAACCTGCTTTAGACTAAAGGTTTTTTAAAAGATAAGTCAACCGCTTGCTCTTTCCTGCCCTTTCATTTACCGTATTTAGATTTAATATTATACCGCCAAGGTGGGGTAGAGAAGAAAAACACCTGGGAGGTATTTGCATACTTCAAGACCAAAATTCTGCTTGTGTGTTACTCTTTGTTTTATCAGTGACAGAATTTTACTTTACCCCTTATTCATGTTTACAGTCTGAGCTTTACCACTCTGCTTTCCAAAGCCTCCCCCCCTGTATCGTTAAAAGTTGGTTCAGGGCTTTAGTCTTAGGAGACTCTTGACAAGTACTTATTGACCTGAGAACTCCACTGAGAATTCTCATTCAGCACTAGGAATGGAGAAATGGCGGAGGCACGAGTCCAGGAGGGAGGCTAGAGACAGAGATGTCCCTCCAGCTCAGCCACCTGAGGCGTGTACTCTCTCAGTGCTTGGTTTTATTATTTACAAAGGAAGGAAGGGAACTAACCTCCAGAGCCTTTATAATTCCAGGATCCTGGTGTGTTTACCTGGAAATGTGTAAATGTCTTCATTTAAGAATGGTAAGCCACCTGGAGAAGGCAGTGGCACCCCGCTCCAGCATCCGTGCTTGGAAAGTCCCATGGGAGGAGGAGCCAGCCTGGTGGGCTCTAGTCCATGGGGTCACGGAAGAGTTGGACCTGACTTAGTGACTAAGTGACAACACTGCTCAATACTGCTTATTCCCCCGCCAGAGAGCACAGTGCCTGTGAATTCTTAGGCAATAGCAATTAGATAATTTCCTGCTTAATTTGAATACAGTTGAGCCTTTCTAGAATTGGGAGTTCTAATTTGTGTCAAATATGGAATGTAAAAAAATATGCAAAGCTCCCTGGGTTAAAGATTCAGCCTGGCAAATGGTTAGTAATATAATGTCCCTTTTCTTCTGAGTCCTTTGATTATATCTTTCAGTTAAACTAATAAAGAAGCTATTAATAAACTGTTAATAAAAAAAAGAATGGTAAACCAGATCAAATGAGAAAATTTTTCTTAAAACAACTTTAATATTAAATACGCATTTCTAACCAAAAAGAAACAGGGAAGTAATAAAGAGTACTACACATAGTAACTGTCTAGAGTATTATTTGAAGGGTCTGGAGATGCTAAAGTTTTATTATCTGCCCATTATTAGTAAAACCTTACTGATTTCTAGTTTAGTCAACTCAGTGTAGTGGAATTGTGTTTTAAATCAGTTGCTCATGTAGTGTGTTCACATGTTTTTATTGTATATGTGTCTTTTTTAATGGATAAGGAAGTATGTTTAACAGGGAGATGGTGTTACCAAGAACTAACGGCCAGATGTGGAGGCCCGTCCCCTCCTCTGGTCGCTTGCTGCTTGCCTGTCTCTTTGTGGGTGTTCAGTCGCTCAGTCGTGTCCGACTCTTTGCGACCCCGTGGACTGCAGCACGCCAGGCCTCCCTGGTGGAGTTGCTCAGACTCGTGTCCATCGAGTCGCTGATGCCTGTCCTGGAGCCGTCTAACCCAGTGAAGCGGACGCCGCTGCAGGAGGTAGGGCCGAGCACAAGGTTGACCACACTCGGCCTCCAGCCTCCACGCAGGTTGCTGTGCTCTGAGCTTGGCAGGGGGCAAGGGCCTCAGGCTTTCCCAGGCTCCCTGGAAAGATAAATGCTAGTTCTTGTCTTGAACTCTGGCCCCTGAGTCAGGAATTGTTTAAAACTCCTTCCAGACTTAATGATTACAACAGAGCCCCTCCCAGACATTCTGACATATATTTCCCCTTCGAACTGATAATCTATAGAGCTTTGTTCATTGTGTTTACTTAGTGATGTTGAGGAGAATATTAAATTCTAAAAATTGTGGTCTTTTCTTCTGGGCAAAGGAGAGTCATTGTTTTAAAAAAAAATTGTAAGCGTTTTTTTCTTTTTTTTTTTAATCACCTCTTCAGTTTTCTTTGATTTTTTCCAAACTACAACTGTTTGGAAGGCACATAAAAAGCTTTTCAATTCAGATATTAGAAAAGTACTATTTCAGGACTTCCCTGGCAGTCCAGTGGTTAAGACTCTGCACCCAGTGCAGTTCCCTGGTTGGGGAACCAAGATCCTGCATGCCACACAGTGTGCCAAGGGAAAAAATGCTATTTCACATAAATATCACTACCTTGTACATTATTTGATCTCACTGTTTTAGCTGACTGCAGCTGTATAAACGCATCGCATAAATACTTGAGTACTTCCACTAAAGTGAAAGTGTTAATTGCTCAGTCATGTCTGACTCTTTGCAACCCATGGACTGCAGCCCACCAGGCTCTTTTGTCCATGGGATTCTCCAGGCAAGAACACTGGAATGGGTTGCCATGCCCAGAGGGTCTCCAGGGGATCGTCCCAACCCAGGGGTTGAAACCAGGTCTCCGCACCAGGAAAGCCCTACTTGTACTAAAGAGACCGGGGCATGGCTCTCCACACGGAGAGCTGCCTGTGAAGAATATAGTCTAACACTAACTAGTCCCCACTTTGGGCCAGCACTGTGAATCCAGGTTGGATTCTGAACCAAGTATGGGGCCTCCCGTAGACAAATAACGGATCCTTCCCTCCTGGGTCAGTCAGTGAAGACTCTGCCTGCAGTGCAGGAGACCCGGGTTTGATTCCTGGGTCGTCGGGAAGATCCTCTGGAGAAGTGAATGGCAAGCCACTCTAGTGTTCTGGCCTGGAGAATCCCATGGATAGAGGAGCCTGGGGGGCTAGAGTCCATGGGGTCGCAAGAGTCGTATACAACTTAGCAACTAAACCACCTCCAACCGTGGACGCTAATAGGACCTCTGGGTGATCACCCTGGGAAGCATCCCATGGATAAACTATGGTCTCAGATTCATTTGTTTGGGACAAAAGTGGGTCTGTTGAGAGAAGAGAGAAAGTGGCAGGGAGCAGGACTGGTATACTAAGAGTATTTACCGTGTGCCGGGTACTCTTCTAAGTACTTTCTGTGCATTAATTTAGCCTTCTCAGAAACACCAAATGGGAGAAACTGAGGCACAAAAAGTTTGAGGAACTTACCCAAGGTCACTCGCCTAGGAAGAAGAGAGAGAAGAGATACCTTGAACAGTGGGTTTCAAGAGTTGAATCTCAGAGAAAAGGCAGAATAGCGCATGCAGGTGGTGGGTGTGCACTGGGCCTCTCCCTGAGCATCGCTGTCTCCCCTGATGTTTAGGCGTTTTCCATGCCTTTGAAAGCTGAACATTTTGTTGTCTTCATGGTTATTAAGAGTCTGTGAGGCCAAAAATGAGAAATAACCAGATAGTCTTATCTGAAAGTTGTAAGTCCAAGGGCTCCTCTGTGAGGCCTTATTTTTCTGTAACGCCTTTCTTTCTAAAATGCTTACCTATAGCATACTCTCTAGTGGATGTTACATGGTGTCGCTGACTGGAATGTGCATCTGAAAAGGATTTGCTTATTTTTTTTGCTCTTATTTAGAAACAGTGGAACAGAAAATTCTGAATGTAATTTTTTAAACTCCAACATAAAAACTTCTACTCCGAAGAAGGAAGAACAGGAAGTTTGTATAAGTGTGACTAACTTGAAATGGAGAAAATAGAATGATATGCTCTATTTGTAGACATTGGCGTGGAGCTATTTTTGTAGTTTTATTCAGTATTTAGATATTTATCTTGGATTTCCAACCTGCCACTGACAAATTTATTTTAAAGGTGTGTGGAGTTTTGGCTCAAAAACTAATTATTAACATAGGTAGGACTCAAGAAAGCATAGATAAAGCCACCAGCAAGATCATAATTTGGATTTTCAGCTTAAGTTGTTAGCCAGTCTGTGTGAATCTTGCTTCCGTAATACTGTGGTTTGATGTATCCTAGTGGACTCTTAGTGCTTAGAGTTCAGTGTCAAGATAGCTGTTTTGTAAAGTAAGGGTGATAGTATTACAAACGAAACAAAATGGCCTTTTCAATGGTTCCTCTCTTGTGGGTATGGTTATCATGCAGAGGACACAGCTTTTAGAATCACAAAAACTTGATATGAACCCCAACTCTGCTACTCATTGAAGTGTAATATTGGCAGTTTAACTACTTGCAAAATGAAGATATTGAATCCACCCTGTATTATCTCAATTCTCCAGAAAAGCAGAGCCAATAAGATTTCGTGTGTGTATATAGATACAGACACAGAGATTCCTTATGAGGAACTGGGTCACGTGATGATGGAGGCTGAGAAGTTCCCAGACGTGCCGTCCACAAGCTGGAGGACCAGGAGAGCTGTAGCTCATCTGAGTCAGAAGGCCTGTGAGCCAGCAGAGCCAGCGTGTGAAGTCCAGTCTGAAAGGTGGCAGGTTCGAGACCCAAGAGGAGTTGATGTGTCAGCCCAGGTCCAAAGGCCAGAAAAGGGCAATGTCTGGCTCAGCCCATCAGGCAGGAGATCTCTCTCAGTCAGCCCTTTTTGCTCTGTTCACCCCTGCTGGGGAGGACAATCCGCTTTACTCAGCCTGCTGATTCAGATGCTGATCTCATCCAGAAACCCTTACAGACAACACCCAGAATGATGTTTGGCCAAGTCACAGACTGGCACTCCGTGACCCAGTCATGTTGCCCATGAAATTAATCATCATGAGTTCACCCCTTGTCAACTTGCACCCGTAGGCATGTCCTTAAACCATACTTAATCTCCTCATAAAGACAGTGTGAACTCATGATTCCACCTAATGTGATTCAGCTATCCAGTGTACTATCAAAAATATGCTTAAGCCCCTCCTCAGAAGCAGAGGCAAAGTCCTAGAGTGATATTTACTCTTCCTGACGCTCGGCGCCTTCAGCACGTGAATGCAGAATTGAAAGAACTTTACTATGATACAAAGTCAGTACATCTCATATCACACAGAAAGGGGCTAAGACAGGAAAGACGGAAAAATATTTGTTCTGTACACACACATTCATAACAAAATAGGGAGAAAGTACAACAGTTACAGTCCTAATCTCTCTAACAGCTCATGTGGTCAGAGTTGGCACTTACAGCTACCTTCTGCCACACATTCTGTATTCCTTTTGTCTTCAGCAAGCTCCTCAGCTGGTCGTGGTTCCTTATCTGGTGGAGTGACCCAAACTGCCATTCCCAAAGCCGCGAATAGTCCTCTTTGGACTGGCTTCAGTTTCCCGTTGACTTTAATCCTAGGGCATATTAATACTGAGAGACATCCCAAGGGATTTCCTGTATTTTAGACATTCTCTTCCTTAGTTCATGGAAGAGTAGTCTGCACCAGTTATTGTGAGTATTAAATGAGCCTTAACAGATACAAGAAAGTATTAAAATCATGCCTGAAAAAATGGAAGTGCTTAATCAGTGTTCTAATATATCTGCCAGTGCCCAGCCAAAGTTACCTTTTCAAAGCAAATGTGTTTAAATAGGGGATTGCTGAAAAGAAAGACGGGTAGCTTTTATGTTGCATTTTCATATTTTTAGAGTAGTACTATTTAGTTTAAATAGATTTTCTTTTTTTTTTTAAGCAACGTTGTTTTAGGTCTCTGCCCAGCAGCCAGTGTTGCCGTAGCTGGCCTCAGAATAGCCTTAGAATTTGTGGAGTAGCTGTGAGCCCTGGCTCTGGGAAGCCTACCTCCAGAGTCAAGGCTTTCAAAGAGTAGTGTGTGATTTTTAAAAAAACTTAATGTTTTAATTGAAAACACTTTTTCAATGCTTGCAGTCCCTTTATACACTGGGAGCAGAAGTGGGGTGTTGGAAGACTGTTCTAAAATACCGTCTGTTACACCTGGAAATACAGATTTAGTTCCTAAACTTCAGGTTATTTTGCTGTTAGATAAGCAGCATGAATAAGATTTTTTCCAACTTTCTCCATTGAAGGGTCGAGTGGTGGAAAACATCTCAAAGCGATGTGGTGGGTTCCTGAGGAAGCTGAGCTTGCGAGGGTGTATTGGCGTTGGCGATTCCTCCTTGAAGTAAGTCAGTCCACTGTGACCCAGTCTGTCACGGCAGCTTTTAGCTGGCATTCTCATCAGCAAAAATCAGCCACGCGTATTATTTGCTTTTCTTCTGTTGGAATCTTCCTATGTAACTTGCATTAGAGTAATGAGAATATCATGATTTTGGAGCCAGCAGGCCTGAACTAAACCGAGAGCTCCAGTGTGGTCAAAGGTGTGGCCATGGGGCAGGTTGCTTCACTTTGCTGTCAGTTCTCTCTCCTGTAAGAGGAGGCAGTCACAGCTCCTTCGTGGGAATGTCACGGGGGTCAGGCAATGTGTACATAGTACCAGGCACGTAATCATATTAGTTCACCTCGCTTCTCTTCGTCACTTTCCCATCTTCCGAGGTGCCTTCTCATAATCACGGCCACCTTGTTGTATAAATTATACTAATTAACAAAATAATTCTTTCAAAAACTTCTTTACCATAACCTGGGATTTTGCTTACCCGTAATGGGATATGGTTATCACATTCACCTTATTCTCATTAGCAGTATACCCCATCCAGCCAAATGCTTGCCCACCTCTTCCTAGACAGCCGTTATTTATTGGAAATGTTATTACTTCACTGTTAAGGACATGTGCTTTGAGTTTTTTTTGAGACAGGATGTAATTAAACCTGTATGTCTTTGCCCTTGTGGCCTCTAGTGTTGTTTGAGGTTGGCTAGATTAGGACGCACACACTGCCCCTTAGAATCTTGGAATGGTGTTTGCCTCTTGGAAACTTAACCATACCATAGCATAGTCAATCATAGACCTCCAGTGAAAATGTACAGAGTGTAGTGATTGCAAGTACTGGAATTTCTAATTGAAACATCTGCTGCACCATTGCTAAGAAAATCAATTCATGATATTTTCTAAGGATCAAAACACTTCATCTATATTATGGAACACAGAGGTGGGGTTTTTTTTAACCCAAACATTCAGATCGTCAGAAAAATTTTGTGCTTCTTCAAAAGCTTTGTAAATCAGTGGAATAGATTGAGTCTGTTTTAACAGGAAGCTTAAATGTATTTTGGCCACCTGATGTGAAGAGCTGACTCATTTGAAAAGACCCTGATATTGGGAAAGATTGAAAGCAGGAGGAGAAGGGGACAACAGAGGCTGAGATGGTTGGATGGCATCACTGACTCAGTGGACATGAGTTTGGGTAAACTCCGGGAGTTGGTGATGGACAGGGAGGCGTGGCATGCTGTGGTTCACGGGGTCGCAAAGAGTCGGCACGACAGAGCGACTGAACTAAATGTACCAAATAGGTCCTGAGATAACTTATACCAGAAAACATAAATCTGATCGTGTTGCCACTAAAGAAGCTAAAAGTGAAGATGTGGCTTGTCAGTGGGGACTGTCAAAGAAACACATTCTCCTCTTGGCACTTGGAACAGAGCCATGGGCACCGAAACTGTCCTGTAAGGCTAAGAATGTTACTGGTTTACCCTGGATTTTAGAGCAGAAATCTGTGTCAGTGTCTATGTAAATTGTTACCGTGCGAGGCCAGATCACTGTGGGAAATGATAAACATAATCAAAGGATCCTGACTGGAGAATTTTGTTACGCGTCAGGTTTTGGTTGAAATCACCTAGAGTTAGCCTTGGCCTCTGTCCTACCCTTGCATGTGTGTTCTCGCTGTGGCGCAAAGGGTGCGATTTGTTTACAAGTGTTGATTGAGCTTGTACTATACCAAGTACTGGTTTAGGCACCGGCAGGACGGTGGTAATTATAGTGGATTGAAATTCGATTCCAACGGGTCTTGCAGATATGTGCTCTGTAACTCCTGCTCCTTCATCAGATACGGAGTCCTGTTGATTTTAAATATTGAGACTTAATTGCGCTACAATGAACTGTGCATCTTTAAAGTATACAATTTGATATATTATAGATAATGAATGTACCCATGAAACTAACATTGTAATCAAGATAATGAGTGTGTTCACGTCCTACAGGGTTTTCCTCGCGTGCCTTTGTCGTCACCCGCTTCCTCCCAGCCCTTCTCTGCTTCGTCTCTAGGAAACCCCGATCTGCTTTCTGTCACTGGGGGTCAGCCTGCTCCTTGTAAAATTCTATATTTTGCAGCATGCACTCCATTTTGCCTGGCCTCTTTAACTTAACCTGACAGGCTTGAGAGTCACCCATGTTGTTATGGGTGTCAGTGACTTCTCATTCCTCTTTATTGATAGGGAGGGGTCCACCGTAAGGCATGTAATGCAGTTTATTCATTCATCTGTTTATGGACATTTGGGTTTTTCCAATTTTCACCCATTACACATAAAGCTGTTATAAAGGTTTTCATGCACGATGCATGCCATCATTTTTCTTAGGAGTAGAATGGAGTAGGTCATTTGATAGGTGTGGGTTTCACTTTTTAAGAAACTTCCAAGATGTTTCTCGAAAAATTGTACCATTTTACATTCCCACGAGAAGTGTATGATGCTTCCAGTTCCTCTGAGTCTTTGCCAATACTTGGTGGGTCAGTCTTTGTCATTTTAGCCATTCCTGTGGATGTGAACAGTGGTATCTCATTGTGGTTTTAGTTTGCTTTTCTCTCATGACTAATGCTGTTAAGTGTCTTTTTATGTGATTTTTGCTGTCCATTTATTTTCTTTGCTGAAATGTCTGTTCTAATATTTGGTTGGTCGGTTGGTTGTTTTGCCTGTTTTCTTTTTTTTCCGTTAGATTGTTTACTGTCTTACCATTGAATTTCGCGAGTTCTTAATATGTTCTGAATATAAATCCTTTATCAGATATGTTTTGCAAATTTTTTCCCCCAGTCTGTGGCTTACCTTTGTATTCTTTTAACTCTTTTAAAGTTTTTCATTTTGAGGTAGTTCAGTTTATCAGTATTTTTCTTATGAATCATGCTTTTGGTATTACATATGAGATCTTTGCCTAACTCAAGGCCATATGTTTCTAGAAGTTCTGTAGTTTAGACCTGTGATCCATTTTGACTTGATTTTTTGTGTATGGTGTGAGGTGTAGGCTGATACTCATTTTTTTGTCTGTGACATTCAGTTCTTAGCACCGTGTATTGAAATGACCACCCGTTTCCCACCAAATTGCCTCTTACAGTTTTGTTAAAAATTATTTGTCCAAATAATTATGGGAACTATTTCTGTACTCTCAGTATTTTCCATTGATCGAATTGTCTGTCTTTACAGCAGACCACACTGTCTTGATAACTATAACTTTAAAATGAGTCTTGAAATCAGGCTTTATTAGTCCTTGAACTTAATTATCTTTCAAAACTGTTTTAGCTCTACTAGGTAAGTTGCATTTCCATATAAACTATGGACCCATCTTGTCAATTTCTACAAAAAAGCTTGCTGGGATCCTGATTAGGATGATGGCGAATCCATAGATCAATTTGCAGAGACTTGACATCTTAGAAGTACTAAGCCTTTCAACCCATAAGCCTGGCTTATCTCTTCTTATATTTAGTTGTTTTTTAAATTTCCCTCAGTATGTAATGGAGTTTTCAATATACAAATTGTGCACATCTTTTGTCATATGTATCCATAAGTGTTATGAAATACTATTGTAAATGACATTTTAAATTCAAATTTTGATCATTCATTGTTGGTAAATAGAAATATAGTTGGATTTAAAAATTTTTTTCCATTAAAAAAAAGTGTTTGTTTCCTTGTCTGGCCACACTGGATCTTAGTGAAGCGTGCGGGACCTGTTAGTTGCGTATGTGAACTGACAAGTCATGCCACCTTGTAGGGTCTAGTTCTCTGACCAGGGCTTGAACGCCAGCCTTCCGCACTGGGAACATGGAGGCTTAGCCACTACACCGCCAGGGAAGTCCTCGAAGTAGGGTTGATTTTTGTACATTAATCTTTTATCCTGCAACCTGAATAGACTCACGTTAGTTTTAGTAGTTTTCTTTGTTGATTACTCTGGATTTTCTTTGTAGACAGTCATATTGCCTATAAATGAAGATTTTTTTTTTTTCTTTTTTCAGGATCTTTTTTAAAGAAGATTCATTCATTTATTTATGGCTGCACCGGGTCATTGGTGCTGCTTGCGGCTTCTCTCTAGTTGCAGAGAGTGGGGGCTCCTTTTCTCTGCAGTGCCCGGTTGCAGTGGCTTCGCTTGTTGTGGAGCACAGGCCCTAGGGCATGCAGGCTTCAGCACTTGCGGCGCACAGCCTCCGCAGTTGCGGCTGGCAGGCTCCGGAAGAGCTGGCTCAGTAGTGGTAGTGCCTGGACTTCTTTGCTCCGTGGCATGTGGGGTCTTCCTGGACCAGGGATCGAACCTTTGTCCTCAGCATTGGTAGGTGAAGTTGAAAATAATTTTTCTTGTTTTTCAATCAGTGCATTTTCTTTCTTTCTTTTTTTAAATTTTATTGGATTATAATTGATTTACAATATTGTGTTTCAAGTGTGTAGGAAAGTGATTCAGTTATGCCTACATTCATTCATTTTCAGACTCTGTACACATATAAAGTATTAAAGAATAATGAATAGAATTCCATATGTTATACAGTAATTCTTATTGGTTATCTAGTTTGTATATAGTATAATATGTCATGGTATGGGTCTGTTTGAGACCTCCGTGCTTCCTCTCTTTGGATATATATTTCCTTCTTCAGGTTTGGGAAGTTTTCAGCCATAATTCTTCAGTGTATTTTCAGCCCCCTTCTGTCTTTCTTCCCCTTCTGTAATCCATGTTAGGCATATATTGGCACGCTTTATACTCTTCCATAGGTCTTTTATGTTCCTTTCATGTTTTTTCATTTGCTCTCTGATGTGTTGATGGGGTAATTTCCATAATTCTTTCTTCCAGATCACTTGTTCTTTCTTCTGTTTTATTCATCCTGCTTTTCATTGCCTTTAGCTCAGCTGTCATCTCACCAATAAGTTTTTCTTGGCTCCTTCTAGTTTCTAGGTCCTTTTTGCAGTAATCTGCATTTCTGTCGATAGCCTTTCTTAATTCCTTCGGTGTTTTCATTACCTCCTTTGTGACCTTGGTGTCTGTTTGACTGAAGGGGTCTGCTTCGTTGTTCCTTCAGGGGAATCCTCTTGGCCTTTTAACCGGGAGTGGCTCCTCCGCGTCTTCATTTTGCTTGTATTTCTCTTTTCCTGTGAGTTTAGCAGAAACAGTTATCAACTGTGGTCTTGGAGGGCTATTTTTGTGTGGGCGTGCTCCTGCCTAGCTTGTGTGGGTTTAGTATTTTTGGCGTGGGGGCTGTTTTTAGTTTGGATGCTCGCGGTCTTCGCTCTGTGTGTGCTGGCTGTTAGCCTGGAGAGGGGTGGCGGGAACACGCCCTTGCACTTCCCCGGAAGGCGGGAGAAAGCGGTTGGCGCCTGGTTGCGGGACCCTGGGTGGCGGTTGCATGTGCTCCCAGGAAGTCGGGGTGGGAGTTGGTGCCTGGTCGTGGGACCCTCTGCAGCAGCAGGGGTCTGTTCCCGCCTCTGGAGCCCAGGGTGGCAGCAGGGCGCCTCACAGCCACCCCTGGAACTCGTGTTGTGGGTGCCCTGCTGCCTGAGAGCGCCTGCAGAGGAAGATGCTCCTCAGGCGGCCTGCCCCTCTCCTCCTGTGCCCCCAGCAGCGGTGCCCTGCCTCTCTGGAGGGCCCAGCCCCATGCTCCCCTGACTGTGGCTCACCACACCCAGCCAACCCCAGTCCTCCCCAGGCCTGCCCTCTGATGCCCGGGCCAAAGCACCCACCCCCGCCCGCCCCAGCAGGAGCGGCTCAGGCTGGAGGGAGCCAGGCGGCACTGGCCTTCTCAGCTTTGGTCCCTGCAAGCCGGTTCCTGCGTTCTCCTCCAAGGCTCCCCGTCTGTCCCAGCTGATCTCCCCACTGGGAGGAGACTTCCCCATGTGTGGAAACCTTCCCTCTTCCACAGCTCCGTCCCAGGGGCACAGGTTCTGTCTAGATCCCTTTGTTTCTGTCTCTTTTTTTTCTGTGTGTGCTATCCAGTTGTGTGGAGATTTTCTTGCCTTCTTGGAAGTCAGGGGTCTTCTGCCAGTATTCAGTAGATGTCCTGTGAGAATTGTTCCACATGCAGATGTGTTTTTGATGCATTTGTGGGAGAAGGTGAGCTCCACGTCCTATCTCTCCACCATCTTGAGCGTATCTCCCATAATTTCTTAAAATACATTCTCAGTCCCCTTCCCTTTTCTCCTTCTGGAGTCCCAGTTATGTGTAGATGGGCGTGCCTCATCGTCATTCACGAGTCTCACGCGTTGCTTTCGGCTTCTTTTCGTCCGTCTCTTGTCCGCTGTTCTGACTGGGTGATTTCACGTCTGTCTTCCAGATCACGGATCCGTTTTTCTGTTTTCACCTCAGTCTGCTATCCACTGGTGCTACATTGTTTGGTCTGCTTTTGAATGGTTCATCTTCATAGTTTCCAGTTCCTCGTTACAGTGACCTTGCATTTCTCGCAATAGTCTTAATTCCCGTGTCATTTTTATCACCTCCTTTTGAACCTGGAGTCTAGCAGGCGTCCTGTCAGGAGCTGCCGCTTGCTTCTTGTTTTTGTCTCCTCTTGGCTGTCCTCCGTCCACGGTGCCGCACGTGGGCTTTCTCTGGCTGTGGGGCAGCGGCTCCCCTCTGGTTGCAGGGTGCAGGCTCCTCGTGGCAGGGGCGGCTCTTGTTCCCGAGCACGGGCTTCAGTAGCTGGCGGCGCCTGTGCGCGGCAGCTTGGCATGCAGGCTCAGTTGCCCTGTGGCGTCTTCGTGGACCAGGGATCGAGTCCCTGTCCCCTGCTTTGGCGGTACTGGCCTCCCAGTCCCGGAGAAGTTCGATTCTTCTTGTTTTAATTGGTAGCGGTTTGCTTTTTCATTTTACTTAACTTTCTCTGTCTCTGTGAATTTAGGAGAAACAGCTGTCCACTGTGGCTCTGAAGGGCCGTTTTTCTGTGGGAGCACCTATGTGTAGGCTGTTAGGTCCAGAGGTTTTTGGTGTGAGGGCTGCTTTGGGTATGGATGCCAGCCGCCGCTTTGCTCCTTGCTAGAGGTGGGTGGTGGTGTGTCGTAGCGTCTGGAGCCTGCGCTCGACGTGCAGTGGGACTTGCTCTTTGCTCCATCATTGTCTCTGTCGAGGGCAGAGCCTGCTCCCCAGCGGTGGAGGTGGAGGTTCTGAGGGTCTGGTTCCGTCAGGCTCCGCTGTTCTGCGTGTGTGTCCTGCACCAAAGGAGCTGATTGCTGAAGCAGGTGAGGGCTCGCGGTCACAGCCGACCTGTGTGCCACCTGTGTGGGCATCGGCAGCCCCACTCTGAGGCAGCCCAGGGTCACACAGCTTCCTCCGTTGTGTTTGTCCCAGATCCAGTGCAAGGCTGGCGTGTGGGGTGGGCTTGGGGCTTGGGCATCATGGCTGCAGGAGTTGAGGTATCCGGGCTGCCCCCTAAGATCTGGGCTGCCTCTCTGGCAATCTCCCAGGACCTGTCTGCCCCAGAGGTAAGCTGCGATGTGGAGCCGGTGGAGACAGAAGGCTCTAGAACATGCTTACTGGGAACCGCCGCCCAGGGCCTGTCTCCTGGGGTCAGCACTTGGGTGCTGACCAGCTAGACCTGCGCCCGCTGCGAAGGCTGACCGTGGGTTCCGTGACTCCGCCTGGATCCCACGCCAGGTGTGTGGGAGTCTTAGCTGGACCCGCGTCTGCACCAGGCTGTGCAGTGAGCAGGGCTGGGATGTTCGCCCCTTCAGACGGGGAGAGCCTGAGGCAGCAGCCACCCGCGCGAGGCTCTCTGCCCGGATGGTTGGCGAGCCAGGACGCGCGCTTCTCCGCTCCTCCGGGGTGCTGCCTCGGGATTCCCCGTAGGCGGGGGGCTTGTCTCCTTGGGCGGGACCCCAGGCCTGGGCTGCTCAGGTTGTGTCAGCTTGCTCCCTCCCCAGGGCAAGGGCCCCAACCTTGTGGACTTTCTCGTCCTCAGAGGCCTTGAACCTGATCGCCCCCCGCCTACCCCCCAACTTGTTGTCCTTCCCAGTCATGTGGCTGTTTTTCCTGCAGCTTTGGTTGTGTGGTTCCATTTCCTGTGAGAGTCATTCCTCGCGTAGATGCATTCTTGGTGTGTGCATGGGGGGGCGAGCTCCGTGTCCTCCTGCTCCGCCATCTTGGCCCCCGTTTCTTGCCTTGGCTGGTTCTGAGTGTTAAGCCAGCCTCCCACCCTTCACGCAGGCCCTTGTTGAGTTGCTCTGTGCTGCGTTTTTACATGCTGCTGGATCCTGTTTGCTGAAATTTTGTTAGATTTTTTCTTATGTTTGTGAAGGATGTTGTTCCATGATTTTCTTGTGATGTTTTTGTCTGGTTTAGTTATCAGGTTGTGATAATTATAATTTTAATTATAGCCTTACAGAATGAATTGAAATGTGTTTTCTCCTCTTCATCTTTTTTGAAAAGTTTATGTAGAATTTGTATTGTTTTACCTTACTTGGTTTGGTAAAATTTACCATTGAGGCCTACTGCGCTTGCTTGTTTTTTATGGAAGGGTTTTAACTATAAATTCTATTTCTTTAATATATATAGAACTCTTCCAGTTTTTTATTCCTTCTTGAGTTAGTTTTGGTATAGTTTTTGCCTTGCAAAGATTTTGTCCATTTCGCCTGAGCGCTTGAAGTTTTTGCAAAAAGTTGTGAATAATACACTCTTGTTACCATTTTAATATCTAAAATCTCTAGTGATAGCTCTTTGTTCCTGATTTTGGTAATTTTTTTTTTTTACTATATGAAAGTAATTGCTATGTCTAATAAAAATCGCAGTGATTTTCAGTGCCTATTGCAATATATATATATATATTCTTTGAATTTTTATTGACAGGAATACCAATTTTTTAAAGAGTAAAGATGAGTAAATTTCTCTGATAGCTGTAGTATTTGTCTTTTTATTCCTGGTCAGCCTAGCTGTGCTTAGTCATGTCTGACTCTTTGTGACCCCATGGACCTCATGGACTCCTTGCAAGCCCACCCGCCAAGCTCCTCTGTCCATGTGATTCTCCAGGCCAGAATACTGGAGTTGGTAGCTGTTCCCTTCTCCAGGGGATCCTCCCAACCCAGGGATCGAACCCAGATCTCCCGCATTGCAGGCAGATTCTTTATGAGCTGAGCCACCAGGGAAGCCTGTGAATACTGGAGTGGGTAGCCTATCCCTTCTCCAGGGAATCTTCCCAACCCAGGAATGGAACTGGGGTCTCCTGCACTGCAGATGGATTCCTTTACCAGCTGAGCTGCCAGGGAAGTCCCAGCCTAGCTAGGGGTTAGTAATTTTTTGATGTTCTCAAGGAACCAGCTTTGGATGCCATTTTTTCCCCTTGTTTTAATGTTTTCTACTTCATTGATTTCTTCTCTCATCTTTATTATTTCCTTTATTTTGCGTTTCATTTGACCTTTTTTCTAGTTTTTTAATGTGGAAGCTGTCTTCTTTTAGATTATTTTTTTTAAGGTTCCATTTTATATCTTTGGGGGGCTTAGTAGCCACATTTCATTATTTTATAATCTTAGTGTTGTTTTTTAGTTTATAGTGTACATTTTAAAGTTATTACAGTCTACCCTCGAATTGTGTTACATCTCACTTCCATTTTCCTTTGCCTGGCTATCACGCTGCTATTGCCATACACTTTCAAATTCCAAATATGGTCTTAAATCCACACTGGATAGTTATTATTTTTGTTTTACCAGTCAGTTGTTTTTAAAGAGATTTAAATAACTAAAATGACTTTCTGTAAGTCAAGTTAATATTTCCAATCCTTCATTTCTTTTTGTAAACACAGATTTTCATCTTATGTCATTTTTTTTTTTTCTGCCTGAAGAGTGTTCTTTAACTTTTCTTGCACTGCAGATCTGATGAATTCTTTCAGCACTTCTGCCTGAAAGAAACTTTCTCTTCAGTTTTGAAAAAATATTTTTTGATGAATATAAAGTTGTGTTGACAGTTTTTGTTTCTCGCTTTTTTACTATTGATGAGACCTCTTTTGTTATCCTTATTTTATTCCTCTGTATGAGGTGTATTTTATTTCCCTGGGTGCTTTTAATGTTTTTTTTAATCACTTTCACCAGTTTGGTTAAGCTTATGCCTTTGTGGATTTTCCTTCTTGTTTCTTGCTCTTGGAATTCTTCAAGTTTCTAGGATTTGTAAGTGTATAATTTTCATGCGGCTTCTGGCCATTGCTCCTTCTGATACTGTCCTGCCCCACACAATCTCTTGTTCTTTAGGGACTCCAGTCGCATGTTCATGAACTTGTTTGAAGCTGTCCCACAGTTCTCTCATGCTCTGTTCTATTTCTCTTTCCTTTCCATATTTCTTTTTAGACACTTTCTATTGCTATGTGTTTTAAATTCAGGAATCTTTTCTTCCACAGTGTCTAATCTACTGTTAATCCCATTCGTAAATTTTCTTCTCAGTCATGGTGGTTTTCCTATTTAGAAGTTTAATTTGTATCGTTATGTCCTTCATGTCTCTGTGTAACATGCTTAATAGACACGAGATGTTTAATTAAGCCCTTCACTCCAGCATCATAGAAGTGTGTTCTGCAGAGCACAGTCATGATGACTTAATGCCTTTGTCCGCTATTTCTGGGCTTCCCAGGAGGTGCACTGTAGAGGTAAAGAGCCTGCCTGCCAGTGCAGGAAATGGGAAGGACATGCAGGTTTGATCCCTGGGTTGGGAAGATCCTCTGGAGGATCTAAGGTGTTACAGCCTGGAGAATCCAGGCAAGAGAATCCCATGGACAGAGGAGCCTGGTGGGCTACAGTCCATGGGGTTATAAGAGCAGGACGCAGCTTAGCACAGCACCCCTCGCTGTGTCTAGCGTCCGTGTCAGTTCTGGATAGCCTTAATAGATGGAATTTTCTCTTCATTATGGATATATTTTCCTTCATATTTGAACGGATGGTAATTTTTTGTTCAATGCTAGACATTGTGAATGTTATTTAGGGTAAAGTATTTTTGTATTCTGATAAATATACTTGAGTTTTGTTCTGAGATGTAGCCGAGTTACTTGGACATAGTTCCTTTGAAGTAGGAGATCTTTTTTTTGTTTTTAATAGGTTGGACCAAAGCAGTGGTTAGTCTAGGGACGGTTGTACTGCTCTTGTGAAGCAAGACGCGTCTCAGACCCTGCGCAGTGCCCCACGCGTGATGGCATTTTCACCCTTGTCTCGTGGGCATGGGTGCCCTTACCCTGCGTGCGCTCTGGCTTTGTCCCCTTAGTGCCTCTCGTCGGGTCCTTCCCTGGTTCTGGGTGATCTGCACACGCTGACGGGTACCCTACGGAATTCTGGAGGGAACCTCTGCAGACCTCTGGAGCCCCCCCCCCCCCATTCTCATACTCTTCTCTGATCACTCTGACAGCCATGGCCAGACGTTTGATCTGAGCGTGTGGAGTCCACTCGGCTCCAGCTGGGTTCCCTTTGCCTACACCACCGCAGAGCAGAAAGAGCAGGTGAGGCTGACACTTGGCTTGAGGCCAGGTTTTGGAGACCTTTGGGTACTACATGGAAGCATCAGGACTCAAGCCTGTAAGATACATCGAAGCCGTATTTCAAGGAAATGCAGATGACCTAAGCAAGTCCTTGCTGTATATGTTAAGGAGGAAGTGGCGAGTTAGGGCTGTTTAATTCTCTGCTTCTGGCCATGCTGCCAACCCCGAAATCATTGAGGTCGTCACCCTTCATGACTCGGTGTCCTCACCAGTAAAGGATGGGCCTTGATATACTGATCGATTACTGGCCCTGTCAGTGGCTAGAGATGGTTCCTCCGGAAGGGCCCAGGGAAGGTCCAGCATGCACAGCACAGGAGGGACTCGACCCCTGCAGTTGCTCCCGGCTGATTTCTCTGTAGAGGAGCGCTGGGAGCCTGACCTCTGCTCTGAGACAGCCGCCAGAGGCTGAGTGAAGGAGAGTTTCAGCTGATACGCAGTCTTTCGAGGGCGTGGCTTCTCCCAGTGGTGTCCCCAGGGCAGCAGCAGCACTGGCATTACCTGGGAACGTCCTGGAAATGGCAGGCTGCTGAGCGGTTTGCCTCAATCCATCAGCAGACTTCTGCAGCGACAAGAACCGCAGATGTTTCCTGTGACCATCAGAATTCGAAGGACACTGGTGGATACGGTCAACAATTACATACTATACACGTAGAAACTTGAGAGCAGACTTTTGAAGAAGGTTGTTCTCAATGTGAATGGTTCCACGTGCCCTCTGGTGGCTGCCTCGCAACTTGCAGGGAGTTTTAGAAATGTTTTCTCTTTTTAGGACCTTTGCACAGAACTGCCGAAATATTGAACATTTAAACCTCAATGGATGCACAAAGATCACTGACAGGTAAGTACCAGAAATCACTTTGGTGACTGATAGGCCTGGGAGAGTGGGGGAGGGCAAGGTGGTTGAAAATGCCTTTGGCGCGCTGGTCCTTTTTCAGCACGTGTTACAGCCTTAGCCGATTCTGTTCCAAGCTGAGACATCTCGATCTGACCTCCTGCGTGTCCATTACAAACAGCTCCTTAAAGGGGATCAGGTAAGAGTGCCTGTCAGTGGCGGTCACGAGCAATACCCAAGGCTCGAGCAGCCTGGTGTTTAAAACCTTCCTCGCGGTCCCCCTGCGGCAGAAAGTGGGCGGCTCGGGTCAGGCGGCCGCTCCCGGAACTGTCTGTGGGTCCATGGGATGGACTGCACAGGCGTGGCTGTTTCCCGCTCTCCCAGCGAGGGCTGCCGGCACCTGGAGTACCTCAACCTGTCGTGGTGCGACCAGATCACCAAGGACGGCGTCGAGGCGCTGGTGCGCGGCTGCCGTGGCCTGAGGGCCCTGCTGCTGAGGGGCTGCACGCAGGTACCCATCTGCCGGCTTGTCTGTGCGCGTCACTGGGGAGCCGGGGCCCCCTGTCCCCGAGCTGGCTCCACCTCTTCTGTGTTCTCCGCTCACGCAGCTAGAAGACGAAGCTCTGAAGCACATTCAGAATTACTGCCATGAGCTTGTGAGCCTCAACCTGCAGTCCTGCTCCGTGAGTAGCGTGCCTTTCCCACGCACTTCCTCCAGGGCGGGTTAGGGTGGGGAGTTGCCTCTCCCTTATCTCACATCCCGCGTCCTTCTGGGACCCACTGCTTCCCACAGTGAAAGAACAGCAATCTAAGAAAGGCCAATGCAGAGCCATGAACATTTCCCCTAAAAATAGCAGAGATTGGAGTCTTGATTCATTTGACGGTATCAAGGATGCCATGAACTAGTCACTAACCGGAGCAATTTCTGGGGAGGTCTCAGTGTTTTATCTTTCTTATAAACTGGGAGTGATGGCATCTCTCATGCTGCCTCAGTGGATAAAAGGAAATAATAAAAGGTATGAAGAATAAAGGGTGAGGTGTGATTTGCATCAGTGCACGATCAGCCTGTGAAAGATGATTGGTTTTTTCCACCATTGTCGATAATCGAGCATTGAAGATGCTTGCTGCAGCCAGCTGAGTTTCTCAAGGAAAATGTCATTTTTGAGAAAATTAAATGAAATCACTTGTATTTAGCATTTAGTGAGTGAATCATAAATTTTTAAAGTCCCTAATGGGAGATAAAGCAGAAACTATCTTATGAGGAAATACTGACCTTATGAGAGAGTGCCATTCAGAAATAGGACCTTGAATTGCAGGTAGGGTAGCACTGGCAGGGGGCTTGAAGTCTGACATATATGTATGTGTTTATAGTCACAGAAACTAGTGTACTTAAATAAAGATATTAATTTAAGTCTTTATAGCTAAATTCATAGAATTTAAGCCATTTATCAATAATTTAGTGATTTCCTTAATTTTGTTATTTTCTAAACCACTTCAGGAAATGTTATAAATACACACATATATGATTTATACAATAGATATCTTTTAATTAGCATTAATCTGTAGAAATCCAACCAAAAATTAATGTCACTTAACCAGGCAAATCCCATGAGCTCCTTGTTAAATCTGATTTTTAACACAAGTTTATTAATTTTCCCTGGGAAAAGACTCTGAGTAGGAAGTGGAATTTAAAATTTTACTGTTAGTAAGGCTTGACTATTCTAAAGCTGTGCAGAGGGAACATAAATACTCGTCTTCTCTGTACTTAACCTTGTTTTGGTTGCACTGTCAGGATGAACGTTGAGTCGCGGGTAACCCCGGGCAGGGCAGTCGGCGGGCGGGAGGCTCCACGTGGTGCCCCGGGCCTCTGACTGTGCGCTTGGCTCCGCAGCGCGTCACGGATGACGGCGTGGTGCAGCTGTGCCGGGGCTGCCCGCGGCTGCAGGCGCTTTGCCTGTCCGGCTGCGGCAGCCTCACCGACGCCTCCCTGACAGCCCTGGCCTTGAACTGCCCCAGACTCCAGTGAGTGCACCCTGAGGGCCTGGGGGGGGGGGGCGCTTCTCGAAGCTGGTGGAAGGGTGGCTGTGTGGAGGGCGTCACGCTGTCCAGCCCCAGGGAACCTGAGTCTTCATTTCCTGATGGGCATCACTCAGGTGCCCACCCGTTTGGCCTCATCCTGTCATTACTTTGACATGTGAGTGATCTGTTTACAAGTCAATACATACTGGAATAATATCGAGAAAGAAGAGCAGTCGTGTGCTGGTATTGTGGGAAGACCCCTGTATTTACTGCCTGTTGGGGTGGGACTCCCTAAGCCTCAGTTCTGTGTCAAAGAGTGGAATAAACTCAGCACTGTAAAGCAGGCTCTCCCTTTGCGTGGTTAACCCACTGTTCCTTTGTCTCCCCTGCACTGCGCACCCCAGGATCTTGGAGGCCGCCCGATGTTCCCATCTGACTGATGCGGGCTTTACGCTTCTAGCTCGGGTAAGACAGGTGTTACCAAACCAACCAGCCTCTCTGCCACCTCCCTCCAGAGCGACTCGGAGTGTGCAAAAACTGGCCTTCAGCAATGGCAGGCCCCAAGTAGGATAGAGTCCTGGTGGGGCAAGGGGCGCGCTCTGTACTTTCCTCCTCGAGCCCGGGAGCTGGGGGGCCCTACACCAGGAGTGGGGCCTGGCCCTCCGTCTCACTCTGTCAGGCGGGGCCACAGTGCGAGCAGCCTCCTCCCTGCGGGAGAGCCCTTCCTCACAGACCCTGACTCTCAGCAGCATCCCTTGGCTGTGCCAGGCTCTGCCTCTGCCCCCCTCCACACTCCCCTGTGGCCCAGAGCCGCTGTCTTCCTGGGGCTGCTGTGACTCTGCCTCCTATCGCATCCCCCACCAGCCACTCGGTGGTGAGCGCCCCACCCCGTATCCTCCCAGAGACCCCTCGTGGCTAAAATCTACACGCTGAGACCCGCGAGCCCCCGGGAAGGTGTAGACGAGAGGAAGACACGCGGCCGCCCCCGGTGCCCACTTCCACGTGACTGCTCAGACGCGCCGGCTCACTGGGTCACTTTGGGAGCAGGGGATGTCTCATGGACTCTCGTGAACTCTTGCAGAACTGCCACGACCTGGAGAAAATGGATCTTGAAGAATGCATCCTGGTGAGTGCACCTCTGACAGCCCTGCAGGGCGCCCCGCAGCCACGGACAGACAGGTGTAACCAGAGGTGCTGGCACCTGGAGCCTCCTTGCCCCAGCACAGGTGTCAGGGCGATGCGCACACTCTGGGCTGTTCTCAGCCATCAGAGCTGAGTTCAAGATAGTACCATCTTTTGCCAAACTTAAAAAAAAAAAAGAAACCCTCATTTTCATATAACTTCTGGGAGAAAAAAGCTTGCATGCCGAGTGATGAGGTGACTGCACAAAGAACCCTGGGGCCCCCTCGTCCACTCCCGCTTTGTGCCTTGTCCCCCTTGGGGCTCCAGGGTAAAGACGAGAACAGCTTTGCAACCAGGAGAGTAAGCAGATTTGAGGTTGCTGGTGAGGAGAGGAGCTCCCAGCCCGCGTTTGCTTGACATGGGTCTTTAATTCTCTTTTGCACCGTTTGGTTCTTGTGTTCAGGAGAAGCGGGGTTAGGTGGTAAGCTCTGGTGTGGAAGCCACACTGACGCAGCGTGTTTCTCTGCAGATAACCGACCGCACGCTCACCCAGCTCTCCATTCACTGTCCTAAGCTGCAAGCCCTGGTGAGTCAGCTTTTGGTGGTGGACTTACCTCTCAGGGATGAAAGATGCCCCGCCACCCTGCCCCACCACTGCAGGAACCTCCTGTCTGGAAGGGTGTCATCATCCTTGGTTTCAAGGGTCTGTTAGTTGGGCTGACTTGGGAGGTAGAGAATCTATGTGTTACTGTTCTCATTTTTGGAAATGAACCTAATAGGTCCTTAAACAAATTCACATTCAACCTGTCAGAGTGAAAAGGTCATGTATCTCTCAGGAGGGGGAATTAGCGACTATACCGAAAGGTCCAGAATGAGTGATGAAGAAGGCTGCACTTGGGCATGCTGACCTCGCACACATGTTCCATCCGCTGTGTGAACACGGCTGCCTGCTCCCCCAGATACCCAGACTCGATCCCAACAGCCCTGCCAGGCGGGCACCATGGACACCCCATTTTACCAGCAAGGAAGCCGAGGTGCGGAGCGCTTCAGAAACATGCCATCTGCAGAGCTGTCCAGATGGTGAGGCTTCCCTGGGCTCTGGTCTGCTCACTGTCCTGGGAGGCCCTTACGCCAGCTCCCGCTGTCTGCATTGATCTCGCTCCGTCAGCAGGGTTTTATAGCATCATCAAAGCTTCCTCTGGCCTGAGTTACTCTTCCCCCTTGCCCTCAGTCCCTGTTATCTCCACATTTCTCCTGGGTTCTTCTCCCTCAGGCACTGTGCTAGGCTTTGGGCAGCTCTGGGACTGTCTTGGGGTTTGGGGTCAGGTTTCAGAGCGGTTTCCCTCTACTGTATCTACAGACAGTTTTGCGCTTCTCGTGTCTTCACTCCCAAATTGGCTGTGGTCTGGCTTTCTGACTGACAGAATCTGCTCCTCAGATGGGGTTTCTCCACCCCTTGTCCCCTTGCCCCTGAGACGCCTTTGTCCCCGAGGTGTGAGGAAGGTTAGGAGTCCTGGTTTTGTTCTGGTTTACCTCCTTCCCCTCAGTTGCCCAGGGGCTGTCTCTCTGCCCTTCCCCGACCCTGAGATACCCTGGTCTTGGACACCCACCAGCTCCCCAGCTCCTGGACCGCAGGGTCCACTCCTAGCAGGAAATGTTATTCAAAGACTGCTGTCCCCATTGGGGGTTCCAGTGACGGAAATCTGTTTTTCCCTGTACGCATACAAGCAACTCCCAGAAAGAGGACTTAAGAGACACTCTAAGAAAACCCCAAATAAGGTCCTCAAGTAAAGAAAACGAGAAAAAAGCATGGAGGATTATTAGAAGAGCAGGGAGACAGGTGAGCCGAAATCCAGATTTCGCTGCAAGCGTGTCTTGCGGGAGGGGCACCCGCGCCAGACCTTGCCCTGGGCTCTGGAGAGTGACAGGGTCATTCGTCAGGGGAGGTAGCATTACCTACCCAGAAACTGCAGGACAGGGTGTGTCTGGGTCCCTCTGAGGGATACTCCAGGGCCTTCCCCACTTTGAGGGTGGACATGGTAGCTGTGCCTCTGGGCCCCCGGGTGGAGTCGAGGGTGGTGTTGACACGCACCCGGGGCCTGCCTCCCCGGGGAAATGCTCTGCCGCAGCCCCAGGGGGCCCTCCCCCAGCCTCTGAGAGGAGGCAGGGCCCAGAATTGTGAAACATGGTTATCTTTCACTAAAGGTCTGCAGCAGGAAGTAGTGAGGGGAGTGGCTGGCCCTAGCAGGCGGCCCTCACACATCGTCTGCTGCGCTTCAGTCCCCCCAGGCTCTCCTGTTCATTTTTCATACAAATGAGGCAAGTGTGTGTACACACACCCCTCCTCCCCTCAAGGAACTGCTCTGTGACCCTCGGGAGGATGGGCCTTGTCCTCTCAAAAACCCTAAATCTAGAAGGCTCTCTGAAAGGGAAACTGCTGCAAACAAGGGGGATTCCAGATTCAAAAGAGCCCAGAGGAGCGCAGGAAGTTTGTGCAGAGGGTAAGGAGCCTCCTTGGCCCTTGGGTTCAAAGCCTGCAGGACGTGCCCTCAGCGGGTTTCAGTGACGTCGAGGGGCTGGCTTCCACTTGGTACCGGAGCCAGTTTCTTGGGCTTTTAAAAATTATCAATGCAGCTCATTGCTCCTAAAAGCTATCCAAGAATTTTAGCTATTAAAGAATAAAGAATTCTAACCAATAAACGCTGTTACTTGGTGGATACTACGATGTTTTAGCTTTCACCCTGATTTATTATAGCCTTTACCAGTGAGATTTATGCTTTCATATATGTTATAATTAGTGCCCTTTTTAGCTTAACAGGGTCCCTTTAACACTTCTTGTAAGGTGGCTCGTGTGTGTGGCGTGTGCTGTGCGGCGTGGCTCCGAGTATCTTAGTTCCCCAACAGGGATGGAACCTGGGCCCTGGCAGTGAAAGCCGAGTCCTAGTTAGTGGACCACCAGGGAATTCCCCCCTCTCCTCCAATTCCAAACGATAACCTTGCTGGTATTCTTGGTTGGAATTTTTTTACCCTTTTCTCTCTGCACTTCTATTGTGCCCCTCCATTCAGGCCTGCCTGCAAAATTTCTCCGGAAAAATCTGCTGATAGTCTTATGGGAATTCCCTTGCACACAACAAGTTGTTTTTCTCTTGCTGCTTTTAAAATTCTTCAACTTTTCACATTTTGATATAATCCCTTATAATGAGAATGTTAGTCCACTTGATGTTGTCCTGTAAGTCCGTTAGCCTGTCTTTATTTTTTTCCTCTCCGCTGCTCTGATTGGGCGATTTTCACTACCAGTTTTCCAAGTCACCGGTCCTTTTATCTGCTCATCCAGTCTGCTCCTGAAAAACCCACTGCTGTGTCTTTCAGTTCAGGGCTGTTCTTCAGCTCGGTGGCCTCTGGTACTTTTCCAGAGGAGGGTGTGAACTCCTCTCTGGGGGACTAGCAGAGGGCGAGCACATCTGCCTGTCTTGGCTGGGAGTACGTCTGGGGACCTCTTGATGGCACCTGACCTGAAGGCTGCCCCGTCAGCTTCCAGGCAAGAACACAGGCCTCTTGCCAGAAAGATGGGGTGTTTCACCCTGCTGCCTGTACAGTGCCTGGGGGTGGTAGTCTGCCAAGAATCTCTTCTCACGTTAAAAGTCCATGAGACCCGGGAATACAAGCCCCCTCCAGCCATCAGGGTCAGGTGAGCAAGGAGCGTCCCATATACAAAGACTGGGGCACCAGGCAGCTGTGAAACCTGCCTCTGGAGACGCTGGTGCCCCACGTGGGGTTCAGTGAGAAACGCCAGATTTAGAGTTCCCTCCTGATGGGGGTCTCTGCTCTCAGGGTGGGGTTCATGACAGGCCGTGGCCTCCTCTGCCCACTTGCACCGGCTCCTCTCTGCCCAGTGTGGAGAAGTTGGCCAGCTGGTTCTTGTGTTTGTTTCCGGAGGCAGCTGGTCCCTGTGTAGCTGTAGACTCGCTGTTTGCGGGAAGAGGTGAGTTCAGGGTCCTCTCAGCGCGGACTGTACCCTGCAGTGTCGGTTCCATCCCTACCCCCGGGGGGACGATGAGAGAGGCCGCTGCCCCCAGGCCCAGCCTCCCTCCTCCCGAACTGTGGTTCCTGCAGACACCGCACCTCCCCTCCTTCCAGAGCCTGTCCCATTGCGAGCTCATCACGGACGACGGCATCCTGCACCTGAGCAACAGCCCCTGTGGCCACGAGAGGCTGCGGGTGCTGGAGCTGGACAACTGCCTGCTCATCACCGACGTGGCCCTGGAGCACCTGGAGCATTGCCGCGGCCTGGAACGCCTGGAGCTCTACGACTGCCAGCAAGTCACCCGAGCCGGCATCAAGCGCATGCGGGTAAGCGGGGCAGCCGCCTCCCCGGCAGAGCCGCTCAGGCGACAGCAGGCGCGGAGAGCCAGCCTCGGCTTCCTCCGTTCTGCCTGGGGCCGAGTTACGCCAACTACTTCCTTAGACTTCTGAATACTGGAATGGATGGCCATTTCCTTCTCCAGAGGATCTTCCCAACGTAGGGAAGATCCCAGGCCTCCCGCATTGTAGGCAGATGCTTTTACCGTCTGAGCCACCAGGGAAGTCCCTAGACTTCTTCAAAACCTCCTTATTAGGGTCCATCCTGGAAGATTCCGGTTCTAGAATGGGTCTGGGCAAAAGTAGGCCTGACCTTTGCTAATTTCAGGTAGCGAGCCTTCGTAGCGGCGGCGGCCCTTGCCCTTGAATGTGCTTAGACGCTCAGGCAGCTCTGCACGCAGGCCCCACGCAGGCCTCGGCGCTACCCGTCACCGCTTGGTTTGCACACACGGACGGGGACCGCCTCTTAACTTGGGCTTTCCTGGATCCACGGGGTAGCTGCCCTCCTGCCCACAGGCCTGAAGCCAGTGCCCCTCCCGTCGCTTTCAGGCGCAGCTCCCTCACGTCCGAGTCCACGCCTACTTCGCTCCCGTCACCCCGCCCACGGCCGCGGGAGGCGGCGGGCCGCGGCTCTGCAGGTGCTGTGTCATCCTCTGACGCCGCCCGCGGGCCGGGGGCCTGCCCGGAGCACTCGGTGTACCCATCTCCGCCGTCGCCCAGCTCTGTTGATTCTCCGGTGAGAAAGGCGCTTACAGGTAAAAGACTTGTGCAGGGACTGCGGTACTTCTGGTGATAGTTTTTACCTTTGTTCTGCTGTGATGCAGTCAGTTCAAAGCCTCGTGTCAGCTAACAAAGAGCAGGGGTGGTCTTAGCGCGGCGAGGACCGCACAGGAAACCTGGATCTCAAGAGGCGGCGCTGCGGAATTCCCACCCTCTGCTTTGCCAGCATTCCTCAACAGACCATCCGAGTTAGCACAAATTGAGCAGAAAAATAAGCTGTTGATTTTCTACCTGATACTTAAGCCAATGACCTCCTTTTATTCACAAGTCCATTTTGATTAGCAGGACTTCTCCACTTAGAAGGTTAAAGTAGCAACTTTCCTGAAGTAACTATATTGCAAATTCACAATGCCTGACAGTTTTCTGTTTGGAGACTTACTTGGAAAGCAAGGTAATAGGCTTCCATGAGACACCAAAGAATGAGGACTCGAGAAAGGTGGAGCAGGGTCTCCACCTTTCTGTCAACTCGCCCTAGATCCTCTCGGGGACCAGAAATGGAAGAGAAGCAGCTCAGATTCCGTGCCGCCTGATGACAGATCGTGAGCTCTGGGGTAGGCGACAGCACAAAATGAGCTAATCCTGTCATCTCTCACAGAATTTGGGGGACCTTAAAGAAAAAGAATTTAGGGCTCAAGTAATCTATACTACAATCAATTAAAAATAATGGATGCATGTAGAATGGGTGTGATTTTTTTCCAAGTTTATTTTAAGTCTTAGAAATCAAGTTACACCAGAACTATTCAAAAATTTTACACACTTAAAACTCAGTAAAGTGTTGGCACCTTTGAGACTTATATAAAATGAATAAACCATTGCAGTGCTTACGTCAGAGGGTTTTATTGCTATTATCTTGTGGCAGACATATCTGACCAAAACCATTTTCCAAACTCAGGCATTCTGATGTTATCTGAAATCTGATAAGGTGATCTGGTTTCTACTCTGTGCTGCCAGACTTGTGACCTTCACTGAACCTCTGTGCTAACCCTTCTTAGCAACCAAACTTAAAAGCCCAGAGCTCCTGAGAAGCTGAAGAGAAACAGCAAAAGAGAAATTTCCCACGACCAGCAATAGTTCTAATAGAGTTAGGGTTCTATTAGGTGGAAAGTTTTAGAGTCATTTAGAATACAAGACCTCAGTTACATTCTGAGGAGAGAAGGCAGATAAATCAGTTAAGAGGATTATCAGGAAAAGCATTAGTCCTGGTGATTTGCAGCCTTATTATATACTGTAGTATTTCCTGATCTAAAAATTGTATACCATAGCAGTTATTTAAATATAAATTTACATCACTGTGTATGGGGAAAATGGGTGCTGCAGAAAGCTATGAGTATAGTTTCTGTTTTAAAAATTTAAATAACCAGGACCTTCTATACATTATCTCTTTTGAGCTTGGATACAACCTCTCAAAGCTATTGGACTCTGGCCGAATGACACAGGACTGCAGTTACAAAACAGCAGGACCTCTGTTAAGGAAAGCAGGTTTGCTTCCTCTTTAAAATGTAAGCGTGGAACAATCACTGGATGACCTGTCCTCAGCTGCATTTGCTTTGAGAAAACAAACTGAAAGGAAAACACACCCCCACCAGCTCTTCTAACGCCATTTGGACTGGTGTGCACTCAGAACATACGTCGTGAACTGCTTGATTCTATGACATGAAATGACACTGGCAGGAACTTGGATTTTAAATGAGACACACATTTGCAAAAACAATCGGAAAACATTTATTATACTGAAATGTGTACATCCTACTATTAAAAAAACAAAGTAGCAAATTTGCTGGTGCCATAATTTAACCTGTTTCACTGGGACAGACTAATTCAATGCTGCTTGGTGTAATTTCAAGTTTGACGAGCTTTTTTTTAAACCCCACTTGTAAAAACCTGATGAATTCAAAATAGCACACAGCATTAAATGACATTTATTGTTCCATAAATCTTGAGACTCAAACAGGAATGCTAAATAGACAAGCAAAACTCTAAAACAATGAAGAGAAAGCTCACTTCTTTCCCAAGTGATTGGTACAGAAAACATGTGGTCGTAGGAAAGCAAAGGGGAAATGACAGAAAGGAAAGCTCTCCAGCTTGGGGTCTATACAAGTGAGGGATATTTTCAGCCCAAAGATGAAATATTTAAAGACAGTACTTTTTTAAAAATATCAACCCCCTTTATGAATAAAACGAAATACAAAGCTTTTACCTACTGGAGCAGTTTTGTCTTTGGGGAGAGATTTCAAACTCTAGCATCAAATAAAACACTCAAAACCAAGACACTGGGTAAACAGAGGTGGTATAATTAAAATGCAATCAAGTGTTTTGTTTTTTCTAATTGTGTCTAGTACACCACA
The DNA here is from genome assembly GCA_006410675.1 of Oreotragus oreotragus. Classification (NCBI taxonomy): domain Eukaryota; kingdom Metazoa; phylum Chordata; class Mammalia; order Artiodactyla; family Bovidae; genus Oreotragus; species Oreotragus oreotragus. The sequence goes on from SJYX01019582.1 coordinate 110,678, forward strand.
GGCCTCACTCAATGCTTGCTGATGAATTTTGGGAAGGCTTTGGGTGAAGGGAAGAGAGAAAGACAGTAGAAAAAATTGCAAAAACAGTGATTCCCTTTGAAAAGTATACTGGCCGACAAGCATTTGGTTTTGTGAAAGAGGCACTCTTTTTATAGAAAAAAGAAGCTATTATGTGGTGTATNTTCTATTAGGTGGAAAGTTTTAGAGTCATTTAGAATACAAGACCTCAGTTACATTCTGAGGAGAGAAGGCAGATAAATCAGTTAAGAGGATTATCAGGAAAAGCATTAGTCCTGGTGATTTGCAGCCTTATTATATACTGTAGTATTTCCTGATCTAAAAATTGTATACCATAGCAGTTATTTAAATATAAATTTACATCACTGTGTATGGGGAAAATGGGTGCTGCAGAAAGCTATGAGTATAGTTTCTGTTTTAAAAATTTAAATAACCAGGACCTTCTATACATTATCTCTTTTGAGCTTGGATACAACCTCTCAAAGCTATTGGACTCTGGCCGAATGACACAGGACTGCAGTTACAAAACAGCAGGACCTCTGTTAAGGAAAGCAGGTTTGCTTCCTCTTTAAAATGTAAGCGTGGAACAATCACTGGATGACCTGTCCTCAGCTGCATTTGCTTTGAGAAAACAAACTGAAAGGAAAACACACCCCCACCAGCTCTTCTAACGCCATTTGGACTGGTGTGCACTCAGAACATACGTCGTGAACTGCTTGATTCTATGACATGAAATGACACTGGCAGGAACTTGGATTTTAAATGAGACACACATTTGCAAAAACAATCGGAAAACATTTATTATACTGAAATGTGTACATCCTACTATTAAAAAAACAAAGTAGCAAATTTGCTGGTGCCATAATTTAACCTGTTTCACTGGGACAGACTAATTCAATGCTGCTTGGTGTAATTTCAAGTTTGACGAGCTTTTTTTTAAACCCCACTTGTAAAAACCTGATGAATTCAAAATAGCACACAGCATTAAATGACATTTATTGTTCCATAAATCTTGAGACTCAAACAGGAATGCTAAATAGACAAGCAAAACTCTAAAACAATGAAGAGAAAGCTCACTTCTTTCCCAAGTGATTGGTACAGAAAACATGTGGTCGTAGGAAAGCAAAGGGGAAATGACAGAAAGGAAAGCTCTCCAGCTTGGGGTCTATACAAGTGAGGGATATTTTCAGCCCAAAGATGAAATATTTAAAGACAGTACTTTTTTAAAAATATCAACCCCCTTTATGAATAAAACGAAATACAAAGCTTTTACCTACTGGAGCAGTTTTGTCTTTGGGGAGAGATTTCAAACTCTAGCATCAAATAAAACACTCAAAACCAAGACACTGGGTAAACAGAGGTGGTATAATTAAAATGCAATCAAGTGTTTTGTTTTTTCTAATTGTGTCTAGTACACCACAGGCCTCACTCAATGCTTGCTGATGAATTTTGGGAAGGCTTTGGGTGAAGGGAAGAGAGAAAGACAGTAGAAAAAATTGCAAAAACAGTGATTCCCTTTGAAAAGTATACTGGCCGACAAGCATTTGGTTTTGTGAAAGAGGCACTCTTTTTATAGAAAAAAGAAGCTATTATGTGGTGTATAAAAGTCCCTAAATAATCACCAGAATGTTGTCCATGATTGTACTAAAGCTCAAGAAGGAAGAATTTTGATGGTGCAAGATAGTGTTTGTGATGTCTAGTGTTCCAAGAATAATTTCAGCTCCTGATAATGACCCCTTAACACCAAGTTACGAACCATCACGCTGTTTTGTCCTGCTTAGGTGTATTTCCAATGTCCAGGACAGGGCTTTAAAAATGTTTAACAGGAAGTGGGTGGGGGGAGGAGGTTGCTAAGTGGTTGAAGATAGAAAAAGGAAAAAGGAAACCACATGAGTTTAAAAGGCATTGGGATTCAAAAATGAAAACCAGAAACAAATGCTAAAAATGGAAGCAGAAGCAAAAAGGTTTTCAATAAATCTGTGACAAAGCAAAAACACAAAAGTCTTTGTACCTATTAGGATTTACACTGATCCTCTCACCAAGGTACTCTTGATAATGCAGTTTGCTTCAAGCCCGTCTTCCTGGCTTGGATCCTCCCCGATCCGGCATGATCCCGGCAGACGCACACCCTTTGACATGATTTTTCTGAGAAGCGCTGCGCCTCTCCCCCGACAACCGGTCGGCCGTGTCCGCGGCGGCCCGTCCCCACCCAGGTCAGCATAAGGTCCAGGCCACAGACACCACCCTGGCCCAGAAATGTCAATGCCCACAGTACGTCTACATTCATCTCCAAACCGCATACAGTGTAAAAAGACAGCAGAGGCTGCTCTGGACCTGTGTGCGCTGGCGCCTCGGGCAGAGGGGCAGGCGGCCTACCTGCGCGGCCCGCGAGCTCTCTCCCGGCGAGGCCGCCGCGGGGACGCGGGCCAGGTGCGCCTCTCGTCCAGCTCATTAGGAAGGTCATCCTATGTTTTCAATATGAAACATTTCATACGGTAAAATCCAATCCCAAGACTTCTTGGATTCAGTCTTCACACACTTTTAAGCGTGACTTTTATTTGGTGCTGAATAGAGTTCAGACTACGGAAGACGTCACTTCAAAATGATGTGGACGCCACCACCGTTTTCAGCTGTGGAAAAAGGAAGGGACGTGACCGCTCAACTTCTTTTTTACTAGGCCAGAGATGCGAAACTGAATTGAGCTGATTCATATTGATGTATGGCAGAAATGAAACCAATATTGTAAAGCAAGTATCCTTTGATTAAAAATAAATTTAAAACCTAACTCACCAAAAAAACCGCTGCTCTCACCCTCCAGCCTCCCAGCCCAGCTGAGCGTGCCTTTAAGTATTCCAGAGATGAAAAGCTGATTAACCTGCTCCAGCCCCCTCCCTAAAACAGCATGTTCAGGCTCCCTCTGCCTCTTGTCTGAGCACACAGCAGACACCGTCGGATAAACTGGGTGATGATACCCACCTTTTCTGGAATAATTAGTAATCACTAGCTGTGCCTGCTGGCCTAGTGTTTCTCAGAAGATGGTGAGAAGCAGGTCAAGCATTCATCAAGGAACAAATGAAATTTTTCATAAGGACAAACGTCTAAAGACAGGACACTGAGATGGGAGGGGGCATCCTGTGATGCCGAACACCAGACACGCGCGGTGCCGTCACAGCCACACACTCTGTGAACTACCTTTGTTACAGACAGTGTCTGTTTTGCAGACGAAACACTTGGCTTTGAGAATGAAAAATTGAGACAAGGGTGCTAGTCTTAGGGCTTTGTGAAGAAAACAACAATGGGTCAGTTCACAGTCTAAACAGCCCCTGCAGGTATCTTGCTGGCTTGAGACATGTCCAGCAGGGTGAAGTCCTCAATTCAGCCCCTTGCTTTAAGGGGGGCTATTCCTTTGAGTAACTTAGCAGAAAAAAGTGACACAGGACATCTTGCGCTTTGAGGTGCAGCTTTCCTGCTAAGACTGGATTTATATCTTAAAGGTCTCTTCTCATAATAACTTGACATTTAAAAAACCCTCCTAAAAAAAAAATGAATAAATAAAAATAAAAAAAAATAAAAAACCCCCTCCTATAACTAACCCTTTAACTGGAAGCCTCGTGAGCCCCATCTGGGCCTGCTCTTCACACTCTCTCCCTCTATAACCTGAAGGATTTCTATGGCTTTGAATCACCAAAGACATGCTGAAGGCTTAACTTAAATCTGAAACCCAGGTATCTCCTGCCAGCCCCAGCGGGTATAATTAACTCGACATTGCCATGTCCTAAAATGAAATCTCAACTTTTTGCAAACATTTTTTAATGGGTCTCAAATTCTGTGACATATTTAATCAAGTTGTTTACATTAAAAAGTACTGATTTTAAAAACTAAGAACTGCCACACACAAATGGTCCACAAGTCTCCTTTCCTTCTGAAAGTCTGATGACACATTGTTAACATTAACCAGACTTTTTACTGTTAAATGACCAATGGACACAGACAGTCCTGAGACTGTCCTTCTACCACTAAGACTAGGATGATAATGTTCACTGAGCCTTCTGGGCTTGCTAGGCAGAGGTGGGAAACCCTGCCAGCTCCAGCTGCTTTCTTGTCCACTGCTCTGATGACACCCCCAGCGACCGTCTGCCCCCAGTCACGCGCAGCAGCCCAGAGGAAGAGGGTCGGGGGCGCTCTCCACACCACCTCCCCCTCCACGATGACCACCGCCTGCGCGGCTGCTCCTCCCACGTGGGCTCAGCAGGCCCTGTCACTGTCCAAAACCCCTCACCTCTGGCCTGATGACACCTCCTGCCTCCACTTCTCCCACCTTCTGTCTCTACAGAGTTGCAACAGTGGAAGAAAAGACAGACCTTCTCGCATCATTCATTTGTTTACAAACAGATCACTGACTGCAGTGCATTTCAGATCTAAGCTCCCACCACTACACTGCCTACCGGACTGGGCTCCTGCTTTGCCTGCCCTCGCCCTCAGGCCTCCAGAGCAGCCCAGCTCCTTCCTTTGCGACAGCCTTGCCCTGCCTGGGTGCTGCTCCTCAGAGACAGCCTAAGAGCTTTGTGTCCCCCAGCCCAGACGCCTGTGTCCACAAGCACCACACTTCCCCACTCCTTCACGGCAGCTGAACTGCAATTTGCGTGCATCTGCTGACCTTTTCTAGTTGCTTTCCCCACTAGAGCGCTGACAGCATGTGTCTGACATGAGGTGGTCAGTGAGATGCAGGCTGAATGGGCTGGGATTTTTCTCCAGGCATCTAGAAGGATGGAATCTGATTTGCTAATTTCTGTTTCTGTCACCAGAGAGTGGCTGACTTCATTTTTCAAACTTAAGATTGGTAAAACCAGCATTTGCAAAGCCAGACACGAGATGACTGCTGATTTCAGGCTGGCCATCTTTCATGATTCTAGCCTTTCAAGACACACATATACATGCAAAGTACCTTTTACTGTGGAGAATAAAAAACAACTCTCATCTTGAAAGTTCTGAACCATCTAGAAGGATAAAGCAGATGTATAATTAATATCCAACTGATTAGGAAAGATTAAAATTTGTGAAAGAAAAAAAAAGAATAAAAACACATACATGGCTGCACAAGTTCAGGACTCAACAGTCAAGACAGCACTTTACGGAGGCTGTATGCGGTCACGGGCCTACACCTGGTGCATAGCCTGCCCTGTGCTGACCTCGTACTCACGGGGGTCCCTGCACTCTGGCCCCTCACCCGTGGGCCCACAGTGGGCAGTCCCCACCGGGCTCTCGGACAGAGACACTGACAAAAAGCTGCGCTTCACTGCTTGCTTCTCATGGAACATGGACGGGGAGAACTGCCCTCCTACCCTGCTGCTTAAAACCAGTCATCAGATAGGAAAACAAAAGGAAAACCCATTCAGATACCTCACTTTTACATAAAAAGGGCCAAAGACCCAGGAACCTGGAGTCTCCCAGTGACTGGTGTCAAGAGCTAGTGGGAGCTGAGCCGTGGCTCTCCTTAGTCTCCATTTCTTCTGCCACCCAGGACACCTCCACTCTTGTTATAAATTCCTCCCAATTTTGCTTCCCAACTCTGACTCCTGAGTACTGGCGAGAGGCCACAGAGGTTTCCCACTGCTCTTCAGCAACACATACAAAAGCAAACACCAGCGTGAAGGAGGAAAGGGCATGCCAGTTACCTGATCACTAACGAGAATGTGAATACCAGTGGGACCCTGTCTGTAAACCTGGTTAACTTGGTGGAAAGGAATATTAAACACCAGCGCAAGTTTTCGAGCAACTTCTGAGGCAACCATTTCTTCCAAGTAGATTGCATGATAAACTGAAATAAAAAATATAAACAGCATTTTAGCAATCATCTTTGATCTGTTTTCCGCCTGATCTATGGGAAGGTCACACCTTTCAAAGTACTAAAGAAATAAGATACCANGCAAGTTTTCGAGCAACTTCTGAGGCAACCATTTCTTCCAAGTAGATTGCATGATAAACTGAAATAAAAAATATAAACAGCATTTTAGCAATCATCTTTGATCTGTTTTCCGCCTGATCTATGGGAAGGTCACACCTTTCAAAGTACTAAAGAAATAAGATACCAAAAAGATGAGTAGTTCCCCCTTACTACCCATTTAAATATAATACATTATTTATGTGTACGCATATAATTAACATTAACTGTGTACAGAAATATCTGTGGTTCTAACTTTTATTAGACACAAACAGGAACAGAGTACAGATGGGCACGGAGGGTCACTGTGGAGCAGTGAGACTAAAACTGAGGACGGCAATGGCCGCAGACTGGATATACGACACTGGGACGGTATACTTGCAATGGAAGGATTTTATGAGATATAAATTAGAGCAAAAGAAAGTTGTTTTCAAAAATACAGTGTTTCTAGCAATATATAAAAAGAACTCCAGAGAGGTCACAGTTTTTGATTCAGTAAACCTACTACTGGAAATTTATCTTAAAGAATAAAAGCTACGTGTCCCCCAAAGGATTCAGGAACAACGTGAAAGACTGCAAGAAAGTAAGCAGCCCCCAGGTCCAGGGGGCTGCTGGCTCCAGAGAAGCCCTGGGCCCCACCGGGACAGCACACCTGCAGGGAGCCGGGCCCCCGCAGGTCCTGCTCAGCTACTGAGGAATGCCAAACAGCGATCAGGAGCTCTGGGGCAGGGCTTGCCACGCTCTGCCTGCTCCGCGTGGATGAACTTCAGAACAGCGCAAAGCGGTGCTGCCTCTTAGCGGCCGCCTGCACCAGGCGGCCCCCACCCACTCCGCAGGGCCCTGACAGGAAGCAAGAGTGTACCCTCTCCAATACCCGCCGACCATACCCACCGAAGGGCGCGGCGCTGCTGCTGTCGCCCCCGCCCGCCGGCTGCTGCCCTTGCGGCGCCGGCTGCTCGCGGCAGACGTAGAGGGTCAGGCGGGGCCGCACCGACCTGCAACCAGAAGGCGGCGCTCGTGAGCCGGGGAGGGGCTGGGGCCAGTTCCTTAGGAGAACTTTACAAGGCTACTTCATTGTACCAAACAATTTACGGCTAAGAATACAAAGACACACACCTCACACCAACTATCACAGGTTAGCACAGGTGGTCTAATCTGATGAAAGTGAAAGGGAAGTCGCTCAGTTGTGCCTGACTCTTTGCGACCCCAGAGATGGTAGCCTACCAGGCTCCCCGGTCCATGGGATTTTCCAGGCAAGAATCCTGGAGTGGGCTGCCATTTCCTTCTCCACTAATCTGATGATCCAGACTCTAAACCATTGAGATGGTCAGTCAGATGCTGGTGCATTTAAGTTTCAACATTATGTCAACAGTTTAACATCAGTAAAATTCAGTTTAATGCAATTCTCACACCACAAGTCTAGAAATAGCAAGGACGGTGAATGGATCTTGAATGCCAACACAGTGTACGTTTCTAACAGCTGTGCAGTAGGGTCACATGACCTCGAAAACCATAGATTCCGTAGAGTTGACCGAACGAAAAGTTTGTTTCCTTGGCAGCAAGGCCAGTCGCGCAGGCCCCATTTCTAGTCCTGAGTCCGCCTTGGCCCTCAGTGCCTGCGCCACATCTGGGCCTGCCTGAGGGCATGTACACACGGCCCAGCGTGGCCCAGCTGCCCACGGCCCCGCACGAGCAAGGGCACGTCCTCATTTCGAGCAGAACAGCCCCTTTTAAGCTCCGTGCTTTACCTTGACTTCAGGGAATTATAGAGCCGGATCCCGTCGGCGGCACCACAGATTTGTACCAGGTCCTCCTTGGTCAGTTTTAACAAGTCGGCACCTGGAGAAGAGCAAAAAGAGAATCTTCTCCAGGAACTGGGGGAAGACCCAGCAGGACAGGCTGCTGGGCGGCACCGTCTTCAGTTCAGTGCCCTTCGAAACCGTCGCACTCTCTCACGTGTGCACGTCCACATGGCAACAGACACGCACACACACGCCTGTCCTTCAGACACAGGATGCTGGCTCTCACATCCTGTGTCAAGGAGGAGCTCGGACGCCCAGAGGCCGGTTAATCACAGCGACAAGCACGGCCGACAGGACGGACTGTTCCCAGCGCAGGACTGCCGGGCGGCCTATTCTGGCTGAGTGGTGCTTGCAAGGATTAACATGATCTTGACCTGACAGTTCACCGTGAGATGACCCAGGCCAATCTTTACTTTACAAGGAAGTCAGACCTGCCCAAAGGCAACCAGGTTGTCAGCAGAGCTGGGATCAGGCCTCTGCACTCTGTACTCTGCTACATACAGTCCAACAATAACAACTCTGCCACAGTAGCCAGTTTAATACAAAAGCATGGCGGAGAATTGCATATTACACTGAAGATTTCCTCTGTAAATATTTGGTGTGTACATGGATGGCATGGTGCCCAGGATCTGCTTTAAAGCAGAACAGAAAAGGGAGGTGAGGGGAGTGGCAGAATGCGACTCACAAAGGCTGGTCACCCAGCTTTGGGACTGGTCGAGTGTCACAGGAGCTCTGCAGACTCTGTTTAATGTCTGAGTGTGTCTCCCGCCTTCTGTTTTCCCCATTTATTGATGCTCAGGATGTAGTTTATTGGGGAAACTAAGATGCCCTTGAGATTAAATAAAGCATGACTTCCATATGATAAATATCCACTCACATATGTAACAAGATAATGGAGTTATCTACTTTTGAGGGCTTGAATGTTAAGAGTCTCATAATTTTCTAGTTTGTGAAAGAGAGACCAGAGAAGCATGTCTCCCGTGAGCGCTGACGGGACTGTCTCTGGCGTTGGGGGGCAGAGCCAGGCGCTGTCGCCTCTGCCAGGGCCTTCTGCCAACAGGAGCGGAGAGAGGGGACCTGGGAGCACAGCCGCCACCCGCACAGAGCTGGACGGGCACAGTCCTCTCTGAATGCCCGATGGGCTCGGAGCAGCAAGCCGCCTCCCCCACCTCTCGACTGTGGGGAAGCTCACAGGGGAAGCAGAAGCAGGAGGCCAAGCCCCAGTGGCCTCCATTCACACAACCTCAACATGTGCGTCTCACAGAACAGGAACCGGGCGCCACCGGCAGGGCTCCCCAGCATTCGGGGCTCCTCCCCAACACACATTGAAATGTGTAGCTTCTCCATAGGTAGATCCCGGGAGTGTGGACCTCAGCTAGCAAGTGAGAAAAAACCCAGCACTTCTATCTTAAAGAGACAAAGTGCCGTGAGGAATGACTGGTCGTGGCGCAAGCACAGCAGCAGGGGGCTGACGAGCCAGGAGCCACGCTCTGTGGGAGACCAAGCCTTGCTCTGGGCAGCTGGGTGCACACACGCGCTGCTCTCTAAAGGCTGGGAGAGCCAGTCGCCACTGCGCTGTGGCCCAGAGCAGCCTGGCCGGGCCACGTCAGTAAGTGTTCTGCAGGGAAAGGGCCCAGGGCTACACTTGTCTAGGAAATGCTGCCCCTGCCGGCTCTTGCCATGCCTCCCAGCGGGCTTCCCACAGCACCCGGAAGCAGCACTGCCTGGTCCCTTCTAACATTCCATCTAAATACTTCCTTAGCTTACTAGGCAAGAGAAAACCTATGTCTGTAAAAATCCACATCTGAGTTCATCCCCCCCCTCATAATGCTACACAGCAATGAAGAGGAGCAACTGATAGACCATCTTGGAGATGTAAGGGCATGATGCTGAGAGAAAAGGTAACATGCTGTATGATTCCACGTAACGTTTTCAAAATGACGGAGACAGAAAACAGATTAATGGCTGCCGGATGTTAGCGACGGTGGGAGAGGGGTACTGGGTGCTTAGGGAGACCCCTGTGGTGGTGCCAACACTCTGTACCCTGACTCCAGTGGTGGTGGCGCTTATACAAGCTGACAGATGGGATGGCAAGGACACCATGCGCACACACGGCACCAGCGCCAGCCTCCTGGCTTTGATACCGTCCTGCAACTACGTAACAAGCTGAGTAAAGGGTGCACTGGGACATCTGCGTTAGCTTTGCAACTTACGCAAAGCCAAAATTATTTTACATAAAGTTAATAAAGTGAAAAAAATTGTGCATAAGCATTTATACCTATGTAAAAACAAGGGCGTGTAAACCAGGTGAAACCGCATCGAGTTCCTGTTCTGATCCTGCGCTAAGGGTCTGCAAGACGCCACCACTGGGGACGCTGGGGGGCACAGGGCCTCCCCCACAGGCTTGGGCAACTTCTTACGATCCTATATACAGCTTCTGCCCCAGCAGCTAATCACGGCTAATGGTAGTACAGAAACAAGTAAGTAAATGATGTGAGTGTGCATGCACACAAACACAAACGTACCTAAAAAGTTGGAGAACAGTCTTGTGTAGGAAGAGAATCTGTTTTTGAGCAGCCACTGCTGTGTTTCCTGGATCGTGGCTGAAGGCTGAAGTTGCTATTAATAAAGAAAATGAACATAAACAGAAGAAACTATTTAGACTTACCAAAAAAACCCCACCCAAGTCACTGGCATGTTATAAAGAAGAACATTTAAACACAACACAGAAATCCTACAGGTTTAAAGTTTAACACACCCACAAAGAGCAGAGGTGTGAGTATTCGGTGACCCGAACAGTGGTTCAAATCTCTGTCAGAGGCTTCACGATGCAGGACCCTGAATGCATGAGCGGTTAGGGTAAAGACACTTACTTCACTAGAGGCCTGTGGAATTCCATCTCCCTGATGATTTGGGGAAGATGAATTGCTGGGGATAAGGAAGGAAGAAAAGGATGACAGTTACATTTTTAAATTAAGACATTAAAGGATACTAGGTGAATTTACTGGGTGCTTAGGGAATTTACTGGGTGCTGTGGGACAGAGCAACGTAAATATGCAAAAAGAGTATCTGCAGAACTGATCAGGGAGTCAGTATGACGATAAGATCAAGACACAAGGGAGTTTCCTGGTGGCCTAGTCGTTAGGACTTGGTCTGTTCACCGCCATGGTTTGACTCCTGGTTTGGGAACTAAAATCTCACAAACCACACAAATGTGGCCAAAAAAAAAAAAAAGACAACACCAGAAGATGGTTTCATTTGCAGCTTCTCCATCTGTTTAGCAAGAAAGTCAAGTTTCATGACACACAAGGGCTCCATTTCCAGGGGTGCCAGGAAAATGAGGGATCCTCATTCATTTTAGTTAGGGGAAAAATATGGGAATCAAGTAAGGTAAACAGTGGAGAATAACAGCAAGCGAGTCTCCTTTAATCATGTGCTGTAAGAAATGATCTAAACGAACCTAAGCCAAAACAGAAAATAATATCCCTTTAATGAATCCATTTATCCACCGTTAAAGAGGGTGAAATTCAAGACAACAAAAGGAGCCAGTGTGTGCCACCATCCCCGTGTTCCCAGGGAAGAGAGAGAGGGCTGCGTGGGGGGCACACTTGCCTTCTGGGTCCCTTCTCAGCACCCACACCCCAGCTTCTCGGGTCCATCATGCCGACTGCTTCCTGTCCCCCACCCACTGGAGCCTGAGCTCCTCTGGACGGGGCTTCCCTCATCTCACAGCACCCCGAACAGTGCGGGGGCCACAGCGGGGTCCCAGGAAAGATCTGGTGGGCCGGCGTGTGCGTGATCTCACCGCTCCCCTCTCAGCTGTCTAAGACTGTTCAGTGCCCTCTGTGGAAACAAGCTGGTCCCAAGTCCAGGAGTGACCTCCTCCTCCTGAAGCACAGTAACCTACACCGGGACAACTGGCCTCTCATCCAGCCATCTCCTCAGGAAAAACCCTTTTTTTCCCCTCTCTTTCTCTCACCAGACCTTGTTAGACTAAATGTTCGTGTTCCCTCACCCTACCCGCAGCATGATGCATGATGGATGGTTTATTAAGAGGAGGGCCCTTTGGGACATGCGCAGTGGATGGAGCTGTGAGGGTGGAGCCCCAGGAGAGGGATCGGAGGCCTGCTGAGTGGTGGTGGGAGCACGCCTCCTCCACGCTGCTCACTAGCACGGGAACATGTGGGCTCGCAGCCCACAGGCCGGGAGACACTGCTCGCCAGAACCACCCTGCACTCTGGGACCAGCGTCCAGCCTTCAGGCCAGGAGGAGTGACCGCCTGTCGTTTCTAAGCCACTCAGTCCGTGGTGTTTAGTTACAGCAGCCAGAGCTGGGTCCAACCTTGCCAGCAGAGGTGTAAAAATGAGAATGTTTCCTCTTCCGGCTGCGCCATGTGACTTGTGAGGGCTTCTAGGCCAGGGACTAAACCTGCAGCATGAGCGCTGAGCTCTCCCCGCTGGGCTGACGGGATTTGCTCCGCTATGGTTTTAACTCTATTATGAAAGTTGTGTTCCTTCCTAGTAAGAAGCGTCCTGAGAGTGAGGACCCTCTGATACAGCTACTCACAAGGTGCTGCTGCTGACAAGCCAGAAGGGAGGACGGACAAAGCCCACCGTGCCCACTTCTGACACCAGAGCAAGCCTTTCCAAGTGGAAAGTCTTCTCTAAGTTTAAAGACTTAATTTTTTTAAAAATTAGTGTCTTTGGGAGAAGCAAGAAACAGGGCAGAAAATAATCCTTGTCTGCCATGGTGAGCATCAAAGACCAGTGTACCTTATCATAAACACAACCACAACCTATTCAAGTCAGTTTCCCCTTAACAACTCAGTCTTTTCTCTACCCATGAACCTCATCAATGTTGTTTTTATCTCACAAAGGAAATATCTTGAAAGTGCACCCTTTTCGGAGTCCCACAGCTTTGAGTGTGTGAGGCACAGGGGCTAGGAAGGAAAAAGCTGGAAGGTGACGAAAAGACGATTTTGCTCAGCAGCGGACTGTTTCTCATTTCCATGTACCCCAGACACACACCCAAAGGCCACCGTGACTTAAGAGAGGTGCTAAAGGAGTGAGGCCGCCCGGGGCCCCGGCACGTGTCACGCACAACGCTACCTGTCCGGGACGCTGCAGGCGCTCGGTGGCGGGGACGTGAAGGTGGGAGCTGCGGACGGGCTGTTGTTCACGTAGGCTGTGGGGGTATCGGGCCATGGAGAACACTGCGGATAGAAACAAAGATACATGAATGATGCGCTTCTCCAGGATGTGGCACAGACATTCTTGTATTCACTCTCTACTCTGGCCAAATGCAAGATCGTGAAACACAAGACACCTGACATTCATCAAGCAACCTCACAGAAACACATCAGACTGACTCTGCGTGTGTGCACGTGTGTGTGCATGCATGTGTGTGTGTCAGTGAAAATGTTACCTGTCGTAGCATCCAGACCCTGACTACTCTCAGACAGGCCCTGACGTGACTGAGGACAGCAGCCAACTTTCCTAGAGGCGTTTCAGACGTGCGCTTAAGTATCGCTACGTTGTGATCTCGAGAACGTTCACCTTCTCTTTATCCATTCCCCAGGAGGTACCTATCGAGGTCTGAACGACAGCAGAGGCGAGCAGGGACTCGGAAGCACCACCTAGCTGGCAGGATGTGACTGTCCCGCTGGGTGCCCGCCTCCCCAAGGAGCAGGCGCCCCAGCCCCGGGCACTTCCTCGCGCTCGGGTGGACGCCATCCCCGAGTTAAGATGAGACAGGCCCAGGGTCACAACACCAGAACCGCAGAGGGTACTGCCTGCAGCCATCTAGCCATGTGTTCACATCGTCTAGAAGGGGCAGAGTGGACTTCAATGTTTTTCACAATTCTGACCAAATAGAGCCAAAGATCCGGAGACACGTTAACTACACGGTTAGGCGCACTGGCAAAGCTGAAGCCAACACATGCTGCGCAGGCCAGGGAGGCCACGACTGCTGAGGATGGAGGGGCTCCATCCCACGCCACAGGTGTTCTTTCCAAGCCTGACTACACCCCCAGTTTCCAGGGTCCATGGTCATCATCACCTCCTCCCAACTGACACGAAAAGGCCTCCTCTCTCGCCATGGCTGCAGGCTACGAGACTGCCAAAAACTGCGCTAAAGACCATTCAAAGATTCTAAGATGGATACTGAGGAAGTACATGACTCCAGAAAAATTCTACATGTCAAGGGGTTTTCAACTTTTTGCTTTCAAAATAATTCAGGAAGACATCTTGTCAGCTGACAGACACTGAGATGGATCCATCAGATCATACAAAAGAGAAATCACTGGAATTTTTGGCAGGTATCTCAGGAGTTCCAGGGCCTGACTGACACACTGCTGAAAAGAAAAATAAATGTCTCTAAACAAAGTTTCTCTTAGCTACACAAAATTTATAATAAATTCTATCCTCATCATTCAAAATGTATTTCCAATAACAATTCTATTTTTATACTTAGCAATCATTTCATCAAAGTATATATGACTTTTTGTTCTGATAAATTGGTACAAATAATAACTTTTAAATTCCTCAACTGACTTAAGCTTTATATGGTCACAGGAAATTTTAAAAATGGTATTTCAACTTATATTAAGTTTGTGGTAAAAAAGTAGTTAGAGTGATTTTTGAAAGTTTTTCAGGCATGAAAGTATGTCCTATTTGGACAAAATTATTTAACGGGAATGAAAGAGAAAACACAAGATCAAGAAGTTAAGTGTGAAAGTGTCAGTCACTCAGTCATGTCCGACTCTTTGCAACCCCATGGACTGTAGCCCGCCAGGCTCCTCTGACCATGGAATTTTCCAGGCAGTAATACTGGAGTGGGTTGCCATGCCCACCTNAAGATCAAGAAGTTAAGTGTGAAAGTGTCAGTCACTCAGTCATGTCCGACTCTTTGCAACCCCATGGACTGTAGCCCGCCAGGCTCCTCTGACCATGGAATTTTCCAGGCAGTAATACTGGAGTGGGTTGCCATGCCCACCTCCAGGGGATCTTGCTGACCCAGGGATCAAACCTGGGTCTCCTGCACTGCAGGCAGATTCTTTACCACTCGAGCCACCAAGCTTTCAAACTTAGAGGGTAACGTGCTGGCTCCACCTTAAGTCACACATGCAAACATTCACTATGTCAGAAAACTATTTCCTTTGCAACTATTTAAATTTACGATGAAAACTCAGATGTCAGTCTTAAAATGTGCAAGGGAATTGTACTCTTTCTCAGAGTTCTTTTGTGTGAAGTCAAGACCACTAGTCTGAAAGGCTCTTGAGGACAGAAACCAAGTCTCCCCAAAGGTTACTGGAGCTCAGCAGCGTGTCTGACACCCATCAGTGACATGGGTGAAAACTAAAACTGAAGTCCCAGAATCTTAACCTTCTTCACAACTACCCATTAGGCAGCCCCCCAGAAACAGGGAAGATGACTGCAGACTTGATGTTTCAACTGTCATCAACTTGACAGCTAAATGACATCTAAGCTGGCCGCAATGCCATGCTAAACCGCTGGCATGTCATACTGATTTCACTGTGCATGGCATTTGCACAATGCCCGCTCTTTGCAAACTAGGGCCTTTGTTCTTTCCAGCTTACCAGGTGGGACCTCCTCAACACCTACAGAATGAGGAGCGCGAGGCCCCGTGAGCCGCCTGGCAGGCCTCCTGACTCGCTGGCGCCCAGTGCTCACGGCCACCTTCACTGCGCGGCAGGTCTTCCTGCTATACCATCCTCCCCGGTGCAGACTCCAACAACACAGCAGAACACGCACGTCTAAGCAGCTCTGACCTCCTAGCGAGTCTCCCCAGGTCCGCTTTGGTCCTTACTGCCATGTATGCAACTGAGGAGACGAAGCCATCAATAGCTCCAAGTGTGGCAGGTAGTAAGTACAGCAAAGACACCAGATTTACTGTAATTCCATCAACATGCTCATTTCACTTTTACGTATCTAGATTGTTCTAGCCCTATCTAGAAAAGTAGGGCTGTTAACTGACATCTGAAACTTGCCCAATAATTAAGAGACTCGATTCACCGAACACTGGAAAACCAGCACTCAATGCAAACTGGCCTCTACTTTTAGAAAAGACAGATTTCGCAGGTTCTTCAACAGCCGGGCTGGATGAAACATCAAGACTCTCCCGCCTGCATTTTTCCTAGGTTTTTCTTAGCCTCGACCTAACAGGATCCAAGCACACCAAGGAGCATTTTCAGTGTTTCTTCTACTTTGTCATTCTTCCCTGGCTTTACAAGTAAGCAATGGTACTGCTTCAGCAAGGTTCCAGCAATACCCGACCTGGACCCACAGGGTGGCACCTTCGGTGCCCTATGAACAAAGTCCCTCCCCAGGAGGAACAGAAAATGAGGACCCATTGGCAGACCGCAGGCCGTGACAGCCCAAATCCAGGCCGATGAAACACAGCTCAGATGCTAAGGCCACCAGAGATGCGGAGGGCCCAGTTGTGCTGGGCTCTCGGGAACCTACAGTGTGGCCTCTGTTCATGCAGGACTGTCTCACACAGCACCTTGCAGCTTCAGCAGGTAAGTCTGGATCTTCCTACTGAGAGCCAACTGTCACTCTCAGAGAACTGTAAGAAATGCTGGCCGACTTTTGTAGGCACTCGAAGAAATATACAAAATGCCATAGACTTTCTTTTCTAACGAATTAATCTGTACCTTGTTTTTAACAAACAGGTTTCCAAGAAGTTTCTACCTACCTCCTAGTCTTAACCAAACCAAACCAAATGCAGTCTGGGGCAGCAAGCAATGCACATCAGGAAGACATTATGATCTGCTGACAGCTCACTGATCTGCTGACGTTTTGCATACTTCAGACTTAAGAATCATGAATTCTTAACAGTTCTACTGTCTACAAATTCGTTCTGGGCTATAGCACATTTAATTTATAATCAGAACCCACACATTTTAGTTAGTTTACAACAAGAGGGGGAAAGTGACTTGAGTTACCAGGGTTTCCCCCCCAAAAGTTTACAACCATTTGTGTCTTCAGCTGGGAAATGAGGGGACTAGAAACATAAAGCTGGAGGGGTGGACGTTTGAGGGAAGGGAGTGTACAGCTGTTCCATACAACCTGTGGTATGAATCCAAAAAACCCACTTAAAGAAAATGCAGCGTGTGTGGGGCCCCTTACCTCTCAGAGGAGGACATTTTCAGTTTTACTACGTACAGAAGCATTTAAAATATTTTTACTCAATGCTTTACTTCAGAAATAATAATCCTGTGATAGTGCTTGTGGCTTTCATAGTCTACAGTTAATTACCAATGTGTGTGTAAGGGTGAAAGTCTATTTTCGGCACCTGGATAGCACAAACTCTGCAGTGATGAATACAGTAGCCATTAATACATATGATGACAGCTATTTTTAAAAAGTAATGTTTTCTGTTTCCACTTACTGCAGGTATAGAGCTGATCTAAGTTAATACCACAGGATAATCCTCTGTCCACTGATGAAATATGAAATAAAGACCTTCTTTCTTCTTAAGCTGGGCAAGTTCATATTCAACCAAGGGCCCCCTGGACTACACACTGTGGGGAACCAGGGCTGAGTGCAGCTAGGTGCCCTAGGCTGGCGTGAAGCGTAAGGTCACAGTGCAGGTGCCAAGAGGAATTGCTATCACAGTCCAACCAGTGCTGCCGAACAGGCTTTCCAAAGCGCAGACAGACACTCTCGCGCCACGTGCAGGGGGTGGCACACTGCAGACGCGACTGTCGGGCTGCTGCCACCAGCCCTCTAAGCGCCCGTGGCATTCTCTGATCACTTGCACACGTGAGAAAACAAACCCTCATTTAATTGCATGGAAATAACTATTTCACTAAAAGAATGTTCAGTCACTGTCAGTGCTCATAAAGGGAGTGTGTGTGCAAAGGAGAGAGGGAGGGAGAGGACAGGAAGGAGGCAGGGAGCAGACACAGTTCTGGGTGCCATTTTTTTCCCCCCTCCGAAACCACCCAATATGGTCAACTTTGTTTTAAAGTGTTAGATTTAGGAAATTGTCCTCAGTGAGGAACCAACAGAAAGCAGGAAGTCTAAACAAAAGCAAATTCAATCAGGACAAGGACATCAAAAGACAAATTTGGCTTTATGTTTCGGTGGGAGTCGGTCCTATATCTAACACTGCACAAGGTTTCTTGCACAATGAAAAGAGAAGCAGAAGCCCCTTACACTGCCTCGCTTTGCCAGAGAATCACCGTAGTCTGCTGGCAAAGTCCGCTTGCTGGACTTTTTCTGCTCATGTTCAACTGCATCTTCAATTATAGGCTCAAGCCTCATCTGGACAAACACCAAAGATTGGGATCAATGTCTTTTCGTTACACAGAGAAAGATCTAACACCCTGTTTATGTCTCCGCCATCCGATTTAACAAACGTCCGACCAGCAGGATTCCAAGGTTTTAGGAAGATGCAAAACCCCAGACATGACAAGCATCGGACGTTCTGGGTCCCGGCTTAATGTCTAACCAACTTCGGGACTTTTAGAGTAAGTCTGCTTCCGAGACCCGACTGGGATTTCAGCATCTTCATTCCAGACCCCACCCAGGAAACCAATCACTTAAACTCCCCCAATTTAAAGAGAGTATTTTCCCCAGACCTCACCAGGAACGTCATGCCCACTGGCCACCCGATCCTCCCGGGCCCTCTGCGGCCGAAGCCCCCTCGGGCGGCGCCGGGGCGCGGCGGCCCCGGGCGGAGGCGCCCGCGTACCTCTGTGAGGACCGTGGTGCCGCAGGACGGCCGGTACTTCTCCTTCTCGTGGGCAGCCCTCTTCTCCACCTTCTCTCGGTCCGTTTTTTGTTTCCTATCTGCACCTTTTGGCTTAAAAACAAAGCAGACCTTTTCATCTGTCAGGCCTCAGACGCATACCTTCTGCAAGCAACGCCAGGCCTCACTTCCTCAAAGCCTGCTTTCCAGCCCTCACCTTAAAAACTTTGATTTGGCAGCTAGCTGAGTGCAGGTGATCTGTGTATTCTCCATTTTCGTTCTGCTTGAAGGTGTCAACCTGGATCCTAAAAGGCACTCCCTTCTCACCTCCGTGCTTCCGGGGAGTGAACTCGGTGCTGATGCAGTGTACCTGGAAGAGGACTCGAGCTGAAACGGGTCCAAGTCCGGCCCACTGGTCACCCTTTGGCCCTGCTGCCTTTCAGGAGTCCCGCCACAGGGAAACTCAAGAGCCTTTCACACAGACTCCCACCTATGAGCCAGCTCTCTGTCGGGACTCTCCCTTGCCAGACCCAGCGGAGCCCTTCTGATCTGCCCGCTCTGGGGCCGCGCCTCTAGCGCAGGACGGGCTCGGGCGATGAGCACCACCAGTGCGGTGGCCTTCCCCCCGCCCCGCCCCGCGGTCCTGAACCTGCACGGGGCTCGATCCTCACTTACAGCCCCCGGATGTGCCCTCCACTGCCAGGACCCCAAAACCCAGCCAGCTGGCCACCTCGCGGGCGTTCCTATGTCATCAGCCTGTGGCACTTTGCCTGGGATTTTCACAGTCCTCAAGGCTCATCCCTAGCTCCACGGGCATCCATCTGAGGCTCCGAGGGGTGGGCGCACTTCCCGCCACTTCTGCCCCCACTTCCTATGCCACTCGGGGGCCGCTCCAGGGCGCTGCAGCTCCAGGGTACTGCACAGCGTCAGTAACAAGACTAGTAATTTCTGACGGCGAAGTTCTGCTCTTCGAAGAACTCAAGGTTAAACTGATCTCTACACTAGGACTGAGATATACAGCCAGCTCGTACATCCCTCTCATTCACCACATAAGCAGATAGCCTGTCAGATAAACAATATGAGACAGTAACAAGTAACACGGCCCTAGTGACTATTAGGTGATGGGGGATACTGCTTGGAGGACCCAAAAATGCAAAATACTAAAGATTCTCTAAAGTTCACACAAACCAGAGTCTACGTAGGCTGGTCAGCAATTAAAAGCAATCTTCCTTTTCTATAAAAAGATCAGCTACTCAGCAAATTTTAATTCCACCACTGACAAATTTTAATATACTGAATATTAGAATTACTGTTGATTTTATTTTACATATAATAATACTATATATTTGTTTTTTCAAAAATATCTTAGGGTATACAAACTGAGCATTCACAAGTCAAATGAAATGCCTGAGGGTCGCCTTACAGTATTCCACCAAGAAACTAAAGGGGAAATTATACTATCTGTAGAAGCCAGGATACAGGCACACAGACAATTCATTATCTTCTCTTACTTTTATGGCGGTTTGAAATTTTCACTGTTGAAATATTTTTAAACAAAGCTAGACTATACTTTTTATAGTATGCTGCTGCTGCTGCTAAGTTGCTTCAGTCATGTCCGACTCTGTGCAACTCCATAGATGGCAGCCCATCAGGCTCCCCCATCCCTGGGATTCTGCAGGGAAGAACATTGGAGTGGGTTGCCATTTCCTCCTCCAATGTAGGAAAGTGAAAAGTGAAAGTGAAGTCGCTTAGTTGTGTCTGACTCGTAGCGACTCCATGGATTGCAGCCCACCAGGCTCCTCTGTCCATGAGATTTTCCAGGCAAGAGTACTGGAGTGGGGTTGCCACTGCCTTCTCTGTTTTATAGTATAGTTTTTCTTAAAACTATACTTTTCAATCATCTTCTTTAAAAATAGGCTTTGTTCCAGAGAAATGCATTCTGACAAGAAGTTTTGATTATTGTTACTACCAGTGATAAACGTAGTATTTAAATAATGCTTTACACATCAGATGGTCTCTATATGTTAATATCTATACATGTTGAATTTAGTAGATTAACTCCAATTTAACTGTATGTTTGTGTATACAAAAGACATTACAAGACAGTGTACAAATAAGCATTTAAGGAAAATAAGATCCTGCACCAGGAATTCAGTCTCACCCATGGCCTTCTGAACGAAGAGGCTAGCGAGCTTGTAATAATGTGAAACTCCAAACCTGAATGAAAGCAGATGTGCGTTTTGCAGGATCCCACAGAAATTCAACTGCATTTAACTGGCTTGGATTTGTCCTTGTGTCAATTATTCCTACGGACATTGGGATATCTGCATTTTAAAAAGAAGTGACATAGGAACAAACCAATTAAAAGGTTACAGCTAAGATGATTACGTGCTAACGGAACTATACCGCCCCTTTTCCGTCAGTGTCCTCCACGGTCAGTCACTTCAGCCTCAGAGCCCACTTGCTGTGTATACTCTCTCCCACCATGGTGTGTTTCTATTTCATTTTATTAAGAAAATGAGGGATTGATGCCAGTCAACAATGGTCTAGATGATTTCAAACTCGTAAAATTTCTGGCTGTTTCATTAAGCACACACACCCCCCAACTTCATTTTTAACTATAAAACTACTCAAGCCCCCCCAAATCTGCTGACACCAAACGCTTCCCCATTCAGTCACGCACGAGGAGGCACTAGCGTGTCAACAGGGGCTCTTCTGCGCCACTTGTACCTAAGTCGAGGAGTCTGTCTCCAGGGCGATTCCACTTCCAACCTTCAAGTTGCTGATGCTCTGTATATTGGAGTCGTCGGTCATGGAATACAACTCTTATGATGCTCTACGGAATAAGTGGGGCAAATGAACACTTTCAAACTGTCCCAGCTAAGGAGCACAAGTGTATTCACTTCTTACACATTAACCTATAACAGAAAAGCATACAAAAGCAAACTAATTTACACATTTTGCAAGTGAGCTGTCTTGTTCTTGAATACCTAGGTTATAGGTACAATTAATGGTATTTGGTGCAAAGAACTGTAACTCAAATAAGAATAAAATGGTTTCTTAGGTAAAATTTATATTAAAAATTCGACATTGTAATTCAAAATTAAGGTCTATGTCCATAAGAAATTAGGAAGAGTTATATTTCTATAAAGAAAACATTACGGACGACCCTGGCTCTCTTGTGGTTTGGGCTCTGTGCTTCCAATGCAGGGCGCCTGGGTTTGATCCCTGGACAGGGAATTAAGACCCCCCACCAAAGTGTCAAGGGCATGGGGTGAGGGTGGGGAACTGCCACTCCCCCCAGAGAACGTACATACAAAATTAATTTAAACTGCAAG
Source organism: Oreotragus oreotragus (assembly GCA_006410675.1). NCBI lineage: Eukaryota > Metazoa > Chordata > Mammalia > Artiodactyla > Bovidae > Oreotragus > Oreotragus oreotragus. The sequence continues at coordinate 132,493 of SJYX01019582.1, forward strand.
TGAGGTTATCTGAGGCAAGCAAGGTAAACAAAACAGGAAAGAACACAGGTACACTTCATCCAAACACTCAAGTTCATTCCGATGGAAGGCTTCAACTCTGCCCCACAAACTGCAGGCCATTCTCCGTTCTCCACCCATCCCTCCCTCTCCTGCCACAGGTCTGGGCTGCCAACTACTACTCTGTTTCAGGGACAGGATAACAGGTCATCAAAATGGGTTCAGATACCATATTTGCCCTAATTAGTGTTTCTGACACATTTATAAGTAATTGCTTCTCAGACTATGATGGAATAAGATAATCTTATTTCCAGTAGACTCCCTGCTGGATGCAACAGGAAATAACTTGTTAGCCAAACACAGAAATATTACCATTAGTGCCCCTGCCTTCCCCGACACATGCTGTCCAAACCAAAGCTGATACGTACTTTGGAAAGAACCATTTAAAAGCGTAGCACAGAAAATGTCATGATTTTGATTCTCTCGTATTTAGTAAGAACCAGCTCAAATCCATGAATTCAGATAAAAATCATATGAGAACATGCTAGTGTATAGTGCTGTCTAGGGCAGACCAAGCGGCACAGTAAGGGACATGAAGGGAGGACATACTCAGCACGCCCTCTCCGCTTGCTCGGTTTCTGTCTTCCCACACTTGGGAAATGACAGGATATAAAAGAACACCTCTTAACTGAGACTGGAAAGGGGAAAAGTTGTTCTCTGGAAAGTGAAGTCGCATCCGACTCTTTGCGACCCCATGAACTTCAGCCTGCCAGGCCTCTCTGTCTATGGGATTTTCCAGGCAAGAATGCTGGAGCGGGTTGCTATTTCCTTCTCCACGGGATCTTTCTAACCCAAGGATGGAGCCCAGGTCTCCCGCACTGCAGGCAGACCATCCGAGCCACCACCGAGTTCCGACTGAAGGAGACGATGCACCTAGAGATGAGCCGCAAAGGAGCGCTAACAGGAAGACAGAAACAGAGCAAGCAGAGAGGGCGTGCTGAGTATTTCAAGCACATCAGGAAGTTCCCAAGCACCTTGGCTCAGCAACATTTGATCCCTAAGACCTCCCTTCAAGAGCGAGTCAAAGATCACGGGAGCAGGAAACTCAACTCTAGATGGCTGCAGAGTATTCTAGGGGGTCTTCTAGCTGAAAAAGGATGTTTTAAGAAATTCATCCTGAGGACTTTTCTGGTGGTCCAGTGTTTCAGACTCCGCGCTTCCAGTGCAGGAGGCACAGGTGTGATTCCTAGTTGGGGAACTAAGATGCCATGTGATGCGGCCAGAAAACCAAGAAAAAGAAATTCACCCTAAAGTCTCTGGCAGTAACTAACTGTAACTCTGAATCCCAGACACGCCCTCAGGACGTGACTGGCATATTCACATCCACCAAAAATCAGACATGTGGCTTCTCCAGTGGTTGATCAGACTGATTTAAGACCATTTAAAAAGTAACCCCGTGACTATCACAGTGACAGCAGAGTCCTCCCACATCGTCCCGTAAGTAACATGTTACTAGGCTGACTATTAACCAGGTGTGGTACAATCTGGCAAAGGTTTGCCAGGATGCCCAATACTTGTCTGGCAATGATGAGCTGGAACCAGGTTATGTTGAGAGAATCGACACTGATGATAAGCCTCCTGGACTCTGGAAAATGAGAGCTATGAGTCTCCCTGACCAAACTCCATTTGTCACTAAGTCCAGCAGAATATAACCAATACAATGGGGTTTGCTTACTGGGAACAATGCTGACACCTTTGTAAAAAGGTGAATCTGATCAGTGTTTACCACAGGTGAGAAAGCAAAAAGAGGGAATTTTTACAAAGCTGGCTTGAAGCCTAACGTTAAAAAAACTAAGATCATGGCATCTGGTCCCATTATTTCAAGGCAGATGGGGAAAAAGTGGAAGCAGTGACAGACTTTATTTTCTTGGGCTCCAAAATCACTGCCAGGGGTGACTGCAGCCATGAAATTAGAAGACGCTTGCTCCTTGGAAGGAAAACTATGACAAGCCTAACAGTGTACTAGAAGGCAGAGATATCACTTTACTGACATAGGTCCATAAAGTCAAAGCTGTAATTCTTCCAGCAGTCTTGTATGGATTTGAGAACTGGACCATGAAGAAGGCTGAGTGTGAATTGTGGTGCTGGAGAAGACTCTTGAGAGTTCCTTGGACAGCACGGAGATCAAACTGGTCAATCCTAAAGGAAATCAACCCTGAATATCCACCGGAAGGACTGATGCTGAAGCTGAAACTAATACTCTAGCCACCTGATGTGAGCAGCTGACTCATTAGAAAAAACCCTGATGCTGGGAAAGACGAGGGGCAGGAGGAGAAGGGGTCAACAGAGGATGAGATGGTTGGATGGCATCACTGACACAATGGACATGAGTCTGAGCAAACTCCAGGAGATGGTGAAGAACAGGGAGGCCAGGCGTGCTGCAGTCCATGGGGTCACAAAGAGCTGGACAACAACAAAAGATAAAAAAAAAAAATACAGTCGCCTGACTCGCCCTCTAGGGAGACGACCAAACTCACTGATGCAGCACAGACATGACGGACTCGCATGTAAACGGCACATGTGAGAACAGGTAAGTCACCCCTCTCCTTCCAGTCCAAGCACGCCGGGAGTCCCAGGAGGCAGGAGAGGCCTGGGCGCTTACTCCAGGTTGGCAAGACGGTGCTCCAGCGGGGAGCACCCCTCCTAGGATTGGAAGCGTTGTGCCCCTAAACGCTCAGGGGCTCTCAGGCCCGCGGCGCTGGGCGGCTGCTTTCGGGGCGCACTAGGTTTGTCAGCATCAGTGCTGTGGTGCCCTCGCCACGCTCGGCTTCTGAAAAGGGAAGGGCCTCTCCGACCAAGTGCCTTTCCGCACTGAGGGCCCAGCGGGCTTCCCCGGAGGAAGATGGAAGGACCAAGAGAAGTCCTGCTTCTCTCTCCCTAACACAGCCCCACTGAAGCTTCTTCCGTAACCCTTGCCCTGAAACGCTCTAGAGTTCTGATGTTACGCTGAGTGGGGAGGGACAAATACAGACTAGCAGGATTCACCATGCACGAAACCGCAGGAGCCAGGGGTGGGTCTGAAAACCCTAAGAGGACTGGGTTTGGTGGAGAAGGCAATGGCACCCCACTCCAGTGCTCTTGCCTGGAAAATCCCATGGACGCAGGAGCCTGGCAGGCTGCAGTCCATGGGGTTGCTAAGAGTCGGACACGACTGAGTGACTTCACTTTCACGCACTGGAGAAGGAAATGGCAACCCACTCCAGTGTTCTTGCCTGGAGAATCCCAGGAACGGGGGAGCCTGGTGGGCTGCTGTCTATGGGTCCCACAGAGTCAGACACGACTGAAGCGACTTAGCAGCAGCAGCAGCAAGCCTGGAATGAATGACTCTTCAGATACTTCAGTAGGGTGAAGAAATAAAAGTTTACTTAAGAGAAATTTTAAGAGGTAAAATAAAAGGATCTTTACAAGTATCACAGTAACACTCACACTTGCTCCCACAGTATCTTTCCCCTAAGGTGTCTTCTGAAGAGAAACAAAGCTTTTGTTATGCAGTAGTGGGTGGGTTTTTCACCCTTGCTCAGCTACAGCTAACTGTTCTATGGCACCCTGTTTCCAGAGGGCCTCGATATTCACTTCACTCAGTAACTGCTATAATTCCTATTTTACAGAGAAGTAAACAAAATATAGCTTAAAAAGTTTTAACAAACCCATTACTTCCTTTAAGTGACATTAAATAATTTGTTAATAACTCCTGCAACAAAAAACGAAACTCTTGCAGCAAAACTGCTATTTTTTTGAGTCGTTTCAGGATCTTTTCAGAATGTAAATGGAGGTCCTTACCTTTACCAGTTTTCCAGTGATCTCAGGCACATCTCCCATTTTCCGATTATCCAGCATTCGGATTTCGTAAGACTGACCTACGTGTAAAAACTGTGTATGAAAAACAAGCCATATAAAGAATCTAACCCTGTGCTCAGCTCTGTCTCAAACACACCATGGCCCAGTGTTAATTTCTCAGAGAAGCGAGCATGGGTTGGTCCTTCTCTTTTCTGCAAGTCACACCCTTCCCTTCTCCACTCACAGAAGACTGAGGAGTTCTTGGTCACCTCTCTCTCCTCTCACACTACAGTTCTGTTGCACACACACAGCATCTGAAACCAATTTTTCTTAACAGCGTTACTGAGATATAGCTTACATGCCATAAAATTCGTCCTTTTAAAGTGTGCAATTGCTTTTCAGTATGAGCAGACTTGAGCAGCCATCACTGCTGTTTGCTGTAGAGCACCTTTGTCATCAGAAAGAAACATACCTGTGAGCAGCTCCCTTCTCAGCCTCCCAGCCCAGCCCCTTGCAGTCACCCACCACTCTGCCTTCTGCCTCTTGGGATTCATTTGCTTTGGACACTTGATTTAAATGGACCCACACACGTGGCCTCCTGTGACTTTCACTTACGTGTCAGGCTTTCCTATTCGTGGCCAAATTATTCAACTGAACGTACACACCACATTTTGTTCATTCATTCAACAGCTGACAGGCATCTGGGCTGTTTCCACTTTTGGGCTGTTATAAATAATCATACTGGCGACATTCGTGGACAGGTTTTTGTGTGAGCTAGGGTCAAGTTTTAATCCTGGAGCCTTCTTCCTTGTGTCAGGTAAATCCAACTTACATTTTGTCACTGCTCAATTTTGGTCCATAAAAAAACACAAGTAGATTCTCACATACCAATCTATTTAATTAGGAAAATAAGCTGCAGCCAAAAGTCAAGTAGTATGTTCCAGATTTACTAAAAAAGATTTCTGGATTAACTATCATTAAATAATAAAAGAGAAAGCATAATTTGATATGTAGAAAATTAGGAGTAATTAAAGAGGGCTTCTAGTCCATATGAAGTTAAGGCTGTCTATGATGAAACTACCAATATCTTACCCACACTACACTGGGCTTACAAAAAAACATACAAAGGGTGTAAGTCATACGGTCAAAATACAACCAAACCACTCTGGGCTGGTAAAGGAAAATAACTGCCATATATACCACTAAAGAACAGTCCTTACATTAATTCAACACACTGAGAGAGATTAAACTAAAAAACACACCTGCATGGCAAAAGAGAGATTTTTTTCCTTTACAGTTCAATCTGTAGCACACGTAACAATGGATCTGAACTGATCTTTAAAAGTCAGATGAATGTCCAGGAATGGCGGGAGCTGCCTCCACCGCTACACGTGCCCCCGGGATGCGGCTGAGCTACTGCCACTGCCGATGACCCCAGGACCAGACCGCAGTTTCAGCATCTGCACACCCTCTTATCAAGGGACGGGTAACCAGGCGACAGGCATCCGTATTAAAAACAGCCCTTGTACTAAGTAAACCCACACAAACAACACAGGGACATCCCCACTTACAAACAGCCCTCCGAAAGCACAGTAGATAACTGTTTTTCCTAAACTCACAGAGTAAGAGAATATAAGTAAAATGGAGACGCAGAGGAACCACTCCTAGTTAGAAGACTAAGAAAATTTCCCTGAAAGATTAAACAACGAAGCAGACCTCTTTGATCTAACAGACACTGAGTTCAAAAAGGAGGTAATGAAAATACTGAAGGAATTATGAAAGGCTATTGATAGAAGTGCAGATCATTGTGAAAAGGAACTAGAAAGTATAAAGAAGGGCCAAGAGAAAATAGAAAATTCATTTCCTGAGACAAAAGCTGAGCTAAAAGCAATGAAAAGCAGAATGAATAATGCAGAAGAAAGAATAAGTGATCTGGAAGGTAGAATAATGTAAATTATCCAATCAGAACAGCAACTAGAAAGCCAAATTAAAAAAAAAAAAAATTAAAGCAATATAAGAGACTGACCTATGAGATAATCTAAAGCATAACAGGGATTCCAGAAAGGAAAGAAAGAGAAAAAGGGACCGAAAATGTATTTGAAGAAATTATGGCTGAAAACTTCCCAAACCTAAAGAAGGAAACAGATATCCAGATACAGGAAGCATGGAGGGTCCCAAACAAGATGAACCCAAAGAGACCTACACCATGACATATTACAGTAAAAATGGCAAAATTTAAAAGAGGACTCCAAACGCAGCAAGAGAAAAACAGAGTTCATCACAAGGGAACTCCCATAAGACTACAAGCTGATTTCTATACAGAAATGCTGCAGGCCACAAGGGATACATTCAAAGTCCTGAAAGGGAAAAATCTGCAACCCAGGACACACTCTACCCAAGAAGATCATCATTCAGAATAGAAAGAGAGATGAAGAATTCCTTAGACAAGTAAAAACCAAAAGAATACAGAAACACTTAGCCCATTTTAAAGAAAATATTGACAAGTCTTCCCTACATAGTAGTAAAGAAGTAAGAATCTATAGGAAAGAGAAAAACCCACAATTGGAAAATAAATCACTTAAATAAGCTAGCACATACATTTTTAAAAAATAAAAAAAATTCCTGTGGAAGTGATGATAACCACAATGAACAGCGAAATGATAAACATGAAGACACACAGGGAAAGCGTTAGTCGCTCAGTCGTGTCCGACTCTGTGTGACCCCATGGACTGTAGCCCCCCAGGCTCCTCTGTCCATGGGATTCTCCAGGCGAGAATACTGGAGTGGGCTGCCATCTCCCTCTCCAGGGGATGTCCCTGACCCAGGGACTGAACCCGGGTCTCCTGCACTGCAGGCGGATTCTTGACCGACTGAGCCACCGGGGAAGTGGTGAAGATATTAAAAAAAGACATCAGAATCATAAAACAGGTGGGGAGGGAGGAGAGAATGTAGACTTTCCCCCTGTAGTATCTTTTGAGCCCATATGACTAACAGTCTAGGGAAAGGAAATAAAGGAAGGGGTAGATATTCTTGAAAAACAGAGTAAGCACAAATCAAAAACAAAACAGGTTTATAAGAAAACAAAAAGAAGAGAACATAAGTAATACAAGAGAAAATCATGAAACCGCAAAAGGAAAAACAAAAAAAGGAAAAAGAAAAAATATAAAATCAATGGGAAAATAGGTATAAAGTAGCAATAAATACTGGAGTGGGTTGCCATTTCAACAAAGAATAAAGTGAGACAAACTAAACTATGCCATGAGTTACGAGTCTTTATTTTTAGCTTAAAAACAAAAAGAAGAGAACATAAGTAATACAAGAGAAAATCATGAAACCGCAAAAGGAAAAACAAAAAAAGGAAAAAGAAAATATATAAAATCAATGGGAAAATAGTGTAAAGTAGCAATAAATACTGGAGTGGGTTGCCATTTCCTTCTCCAGGAGATCTTCCCAACCCAGGGATTGAACCTGGGTCTCCCGCATTGCAGGCAGATGCTTTACCATCTGAGCCACCAGGGAAGCTCATAGTTTATCAATAATTACCTTAAATGTCAGCGGAATAAAAGATGCAGAGCTGCAGATTGGATTTAAAAAAAGAAAACAGAGGCTCAACTACGCTGGCTATAAGAGACCCACTTTAGGGCAAAGGACACACATAGACTGACAACGAGAGGATGGAAAAAGATACTTCATGCAGACAGAAGAGACAAGAAAGGGGAGGCTGCAACACCCTTAACAGAGAAAACAGACTTCAAAGATAAAGGACACTGGACAGTGATACAAGAACCACAACAAGAAGATTTTACACTTGTCAACATGTACGCCCCTGATAAAGGAGACCCAAATACATAAGGACTAACGGACATAAAGGGAAAAGCTGACGACAATAGAACAGCTGAAGACTTCAAGACAGAATCAATAAGGCAACAGAAATCTTAAATGATGCAATAGAACAGGTAGGCTTAATTGATATTTTCAGGACATTTCATTCAAAAAAAAACCCCAGAATACATATTCTTTTCCAGTGCATATGGAATATTTTCTAGGACTGATCCCATACGAGGGCACAAAACAAGCCTCAACAAATTTAAGGTCTCAAGGATCTTCTCTTATCACAACAGCGTGAAAACTAGAAATAAACCACAGGGGTGTGAGGAAAAAAAAGCAAAATGGAAACAATTAAAGGAGACTAAACATTCTACTAAAAAATTTACAGGTCAACATTGTAAAGCAATTATACGCCAATAAAAATTTAAAACAAATAAACCTAACAGATCAAGGATGAAATCAACAGGGAAATTTTTAAATACCTTGAGGCAAATGAAAATGAAAACACAACTATACAAAATCTACAGGACGCAGCCAAAGGAGTTCTTATAAAGAAGTTCATAGCGATACAGGCCTTCCTCAAGGGGAAAAAAAAAAAAAACCAAACAAACCCTCAAACAACCTAACTTACAACTTAAAAGAATTAGAAAAAGGAGAACAAATAAAACCTAAGTCATCAGAAAGAAGTAAATAATACCTACCATGGAGGAGACAGACTGAAAAACACACACAAACAGACACACACAAAAACTCCCCAGGGAACTCCCCCGGTGGCCCCGGGGCAAGACTTCACACTCCCGATGCAGCAGGTTCCCTTGGTCAAGGAACCAGACCCCAGACGCCACAACTAAAGATCCAGCAAACTATAGCTAATGACCCACAGCTTACAACCAGAGATCCTAAGGCCGCAACAGAGTGCCCGCCCGCCGCAGAACTGCCAAAGACGTGGCACGGCATCCGCCGCCCCCGCAGCCGAACCTTCTACAAACCCCAGGTCCAGGACCAGACCCACCCGCCGCAGAACTGCCGAAGACGTGGCACGGCAACCCCCACCCCCCCAGCCGAACCTTCCACAAACCCCAGTCCAGGACCAGACGCCGTCACAGGCGAATTCTGCTTAACATACAGAGAATAGTCTATACGAACCCAAAGACTAAAGAGGAGGGAACACTCTCACAAACATTCTATGAAGCCACCACCAACCTGATACCAAAACCAGAAAAAGATACCATGAAAAAAGAAAACTACAGGCCAATATCTTGGATGAATACAGATGTAAAAATTCCCAACAGAGTATTAGCAAATCGAATCTAACTACACATAAAACAGATCATATACCACAACCAAGTGGGATTCATCCCAAGCTCACAAGGATAGTTCAGTATACGCAAATCAATCAATGTAGTATACCACATTAAAAAATAAAAGTCAAAACCCACATGGCCATCTCAATAGATGCAAACAAGCCATCTGACAAAATTCAGCACCCACTAAATGTATACCAGAGTGGGTATACACAGAACATATTTCAACATAATAAAAGCCATCTATTACAAACCCACAGCCAATATAATAAATCAACAGTGAAAAGCAGAAAACATTCCTGCTAAAAACTGAACAAGACAAGGATGCCTGCTCAACCACTTCCGTTCAACTCAGAATTGGAGTTCCCTGACACAGCAATCAGAAAAGAAAAAGAAATAGAAGGTAACCAAACTGGATGGGAAGCGGTAACACTGTCACTATACGCAGATGACATGATACTGAAAATCCTAAGGATTCCATACAAAAACTACTAGATCTGGTAAGTGATATCCTGCCCTCAAAGTAGCAGAATACAAGGTTAACTTTGAGACATTGGTTGCACTTCTTTACACCAACAATGAAATATCAAAAAGAAAGGAGAGAGAGAGAGAGAACGTTTAAAAAGAAAAAAAAAAACCCTTTAGAATCACAACAAAATACCTAGGAATAAATTTGACTTTCAAGGAGATGAAAGACTTATGTGCTGAGAGCTATAAAACATTAATACAGGAAATTAAAGAGGATTCAAAGAAATGGAAGCTACCCATGTTCTTGATTGGAAGAATTAATACTGTTAAAATGGCCATACTACCCAAAGCAGTCTACAGGTTTAATGCAATTCTTATCAAATTACCCATGACATTTTCTACAGAACTAGAACAAATAATCCAAAAATGTATAGGAAACTATGAAGACCCAGAACTGCCAAAGCAATCCTGAAGGACAAAAAAGACAAAACAGAAGGCACAACTCTTTCAGACATCAGATAATAAACAGCACAGTACTGTACCTGCCGCAGAAACACACATGCGATCAACGAAACGGAGAGCCTGGAAACAGACACACCTGCAGTCAATCGCCAACAGAGGAGGCAGATTACAACAGGCGGAAGAGCCTCTTCAGCGAGTGGTGTTGGGAAAGTGGACAGGTACACATGAGTCAATGAAGTTAGAATCCATACCACACCACCATGCACAAAAATAAACTCAGAGTGGCTTAAAGATATAAGCTAAAGACATGATACCCGAAGACTCCTAGATGAGAACACAGACGTTCTCTGACATAGATCATACCAAATATACTCTTAAGTCTCCCAAGGCAGATAAGAACACAGACAAGACATTCTCTGACATCAGTTCAGTTGTTCAGTCGTGTCCGACTCTTTGCAACCCCATGAATCACAGCACACCAGGCCTCCCTGTCCATCACCAACTTCCGGAGTTCACCCAAACTCATGTCCATCGAGTCGGTGATGCCATCCAGCCATCTCATCCTCTGTCATCCCGTTCTCCCTGCCTCCAATCCCTCCCAGCATCAAGGTCTTTTCAAATGAGTCAACTCTTTGCATGAGGTGGCCAAAGTATTGGAGTTTCAGCTTCAGCATCAGTCCTTCTAGTGAACACCCAGGACTGATCTCCTTTAGGATGGACTGGTTGGATCTCCTTGCAGTCCAAGGGACTCTCAAGAGTCTTCTCCAACACCACAGTTCAAAAGCATCAATTCTTCGGCGCTCAGCTTTTTTCACAGTTCAACTCTCACATCCATACGTGACCACTGGAAAAACCATAGCCTTGACTAGACGGACCTTAGTTGGCAAAGTAATGTCAAAGTCACAATAAAATGGCTTTTCAACTAGCAGGTGAGCATGAATTGTTCAGTTTGAAATCTCTCAGCTAAAAGGAAACAGCCACTCTCATCTGCAGACAGTGGGGGTGGAAATGATTTCAGAAGCAGTGGTCACTTGCTGGAGGTTCTCAAGGTAGAGCCTGCGCGTTTTCTGGTGTGAGACAGGGAGCAGCTGAGAGCTCCTTCAGGTTTCTGGCAAGGGAATTCCCTGACTGTGGGGAAGAGTGTAAGGAGCAGATCTGCGGGAGAAAACCAAGACGTGGGGCCATGCACATGTGAGTCTGCGAGACCTGCTGGGCATTCAAGCAGATGGCCGAGCTGACTTACAAATCAGACAACAAGCCAAAGAGAAGCGGCCTGCGAGACGGGAGGGGAACCGTTCTCACCAGGACTGCCTCACAGTCTTCAAAAATCTCAGAATTCTCAGGGCTGAAAAAGCTAAGAAAGCTGAATGTTCCTATCTTCGTTTGCATTACTTTTCCTCCTCAACCTTAGGACACTTCTGTGCTCAGTATCAAGTTCCACCTGTTTCCGCAAATAGAGATCAGAATTTGCTGCTCCTGTATTAAAGCACTATAGATTTTTATTCTTCTCAAGTCAAAAGAAGACTTTTTTTAAAAAAAACTAACACTTAACACGCTTCAAGTGATTTCCCTTTTGGAAACTACAGACAGTATGTCCTTGCTTTCCTCCTTCAGTTTCATCCTGAGTCTCTCACTATTTAGAAATCCCTCCCAACAATTTCATTCAATGGCAATATCCACTGAGAGTAACAGCCAATGACACCACAATTTTATTGGTTCAATTTCTTCTATTTGATCTCTTCCCATAATTATCTTAATGACACAACTTCTAGGTTAATTTCGTTGATCTACATTAGTCTAGGTTCTAAAAGAAATCAGAATCATAAAACAGGTGGGGAGGGAGGAGAGAATGTAGACTTTCCCCCTGTAGTATCTTTTGAGCCCATATGACTAACAGTCTAGGGAAAGGAAATAAAGGAAGGGGTAGATATTCTTGAAAAACAGAGTAAGCACAAATCAAAAACAAAACAGGTTTATAAGAAAACAAAAAGAAGAGAACATAAGTAATACAAGAGAAAATCATGAAACCGCAAAAGGAAAAACAAAAAAAGGAAAAAGAAAAAATATAAAATCAATGGGAAAATAGGTATAAAGTAGCAATAAATACTGGAGTGGGTTGCCATTTCAACAAAGAATAAAGTGAGACAAACTAAACTATGCCATGAGTTACGAGTCTTTATTTTTAGCTTTATCTTCTGAATTTACCCTTAATGAGATTTCCTTACTCCTTTCTTGGCTTAGAGAAGCAAGAACACTGACAGAATTTAAAAAATGTAACTGATACAAGTTCATATCCCCACCCACCTCTGAACATAGAGTCCAAGATGGACATGTACTCCAGGGCAACACGGAGCCCAAGAGATGTGACAGATCCCCCTGGACTAAGTTCAAAGCATTTATTTCTAAGGCCCTAATTCAGAAGGTTATAACAAGAACAAAAGCTAACCTTAGGAAAATCTGCTACAGTGTAAAACGAAACATCACTGGGGAGAAGTGGAGAAAAGGCTACAGAAAGAAGGAGGATGAGCCAGAGCGGAAACAACGTCCAATCATGGTTTGTGTGGTGCTCAGATGTCGCAAAGACCATACTGCGCCAGTTCAGCCGCTCAGTTGTGTCCGACTCTTTGCGACCCTATGCAGCACGCCAGGCCTCCCTGTCCATCACCAGCTCCCAGAGTTCACCCAAACCCATGGGTAGACTCTTCAAATGGAGAGCTCCCCACTCGAGGCTCTACAGTGGGACTACAGGTTTTTACTTCATAATGTCAGAGGTTTAAGTCTTCTTGTTACCTAAGAGCTGAGAAGGACAGCTACCCAGGCATAACCAGGAAAACATCAACACAGTTTAAAATCTCTACTTTTATTGTTCAATAAAAACTGACACTTTAAAGCATCAATACAATTGGAAAACTTGTTTCAATTTCTACCCAACTGGTGAAGTTAAGACTACAAAGAATTTACTTTCTCTGTGGTGTTACACAATGACCAGTATTTTTCAGCAGCAGCTGCTCAGGACGCAGACGGGAGACTGCTAGTAGGAATGGCCAAGCTATGGCTGAAGAATGGCTGCACCTGTGTGCCAAGCCTCCTCTGAGGAAACCCATTTGTAAGCAGTGGTGGTGAGAGGACGTTCAGATATTTACCGGAATATTCGAAGCAATAAGAAGGTGAAGTACTTCCCCGGTTGTCAGTGGCTAAGACTCTGCACTCCCAACTGAGGGGGCCCAGGTTTGATCCCTGGTCAGGGAACTGGATCGCACATGCTGCAGCTCAGAGTTCGCATGCCCCAACTAGAGAAACCGCATGCTGCAACCAAGACTAAAGATTCTGCGTGCCGCAACTAAGACCCGGAACAGCCAAATAAATAAGTTTTTTTAAAAATTGAAACGTGGTCCCTAGAGCAGCAGCATCAACATCACTTGGAAACCTGTCACAAATGTGAATTCTCTGGCCCTCCTCCAGACCTACTGACTCAGAAACTTTATCAATCATGTTTTGATAAGCCCTCTGGGGGATCCCAATGCATGCTAACATTGGAGAACCACGGCTTTGTGAAAAGCCACAGATATCCATTCAGTCCATATTCTTTCCACCACAAAGTATTTGGGACCTTCTTCTGGGAATAACTTGTCTATGTCAAAATTAAGAACTAAGTGAATATAAAGCAGTTTCAATTACAAAGTCTTTACCAGTAACCAAAATTCACTTAATAGTCATTCCCTTATGTAACAGGATTGTACATCTTTTTAAGTCTAGGAAGGATAGCTCTGGCTCCAATACACAAACATGCTTCACAAATCCACTTATCTTCATATACATTCATTACGCTTTTGTGTACAGTCCATACATTTGAATATACATATATGTGCATTCACACACACATGTGTACATGCAAAGGCTCAGGGTTCATTAGATGCCCATTTTAAGACTCAGCTCTGACTGGGTCTTCAGGGATAAGCTAAGAGGCAGGACTGTAGGATGCAGAGTGTATTGGTTTAAAATCTGAAGAGAAAACACCAGCCACACCACGAAAACAGCTCTGATACACAACAGCGGCCCATCCTGCACCACTCTGGAGCTTACCTACCTAGTATACTTTTCCTTGGCTGGTGTGTTAGCTTCCTTCTGCTGCTGTAAGAAATCACCACAAACTCAGTGGCTAGAAAATTATACAAATTTATTACAGCTCTAGAGTTAAGAAGTCCAAAACGGGTCTAGTGGGCTACAGGGAGGCTGTCAGCAGGCTACGTTCCTGCTGGAGGCTGCAGGGGAAAGCTACTTCCTTGTCTTTCTCTACTACTTGAAGCCGTCTCCATCCGCTGGTCTGTGGCAATCTTCCTCCCCCATCTTCATCTCCCTCTGACACCCGACTCCCCTGCCTCTTTCAATTCTAAGGACCCTTGTGATTTCACTGGGCCACTGGATAATCTCTAATAATCTCTCTTTCAATAGTTTTAATTAAATCACACCTGCAAAATACCATTTGTTATAAGGTGCTTTCCAGGTGACACAGTGGTAAAGAATGTCCCTGCCAATGCAAGAAGCGAGAGATGTGGGTTTGATCCCTAGGTTGGGAAGATTCCCTGGAAAAGGAAATGACAACCCATTCCAGTGTTCTTACCTGGGAAATCTCATGGACAGAGGAGGCTGGCAGGCTACAGTCCATGGGGATGGAAAGAGTCAGAACCAGCTGAGCATCTGAGCACAGCACAGCAATCATACTTGCTAACAAACCTGGCAAATTTCTGAACTGGCAGGCAGCTATCTAGTCCCAGGGCTACATGGTAACGGTTTGTAAAAACTGCTCATCTTATCTGCCACATGGAACTCCAACATGTCAGCCAAGATTATTAAACTTAGTCTTCCAATACAATCAGAAACCATTAAAGCTACTTAGTTATAAATAATAGTAAAGACAGCAAAGGTTAGCGCTGTGCTTCCTATGTAACTCAATTTAATTCTCACCTACCTTAGGTGGGGGTTATTATATTAAAGAATTTGCTGAAATGAGCAAGCAGTAGAATGGGACCTAAACACAGGCCCAGATCCTAGAGATGGCTGATGACAACCACTCACTCTACCACACACAGAAAAATACTTAAATTGTCAGTCACTGTAACCAACAGAATCGTTTAAAGGAACAAAAGGGTATCTGAATAATGTATGTAAGGACATCCCTAGGGAGTCGAGGTGCATATATCCTGGGCACTTATTGAAAAGTAGGGATGCCAGCTTCTACCATCTACTTTAGGAATGGAAGTTCTCTCTTCCATTGTATCTTTTAGTGACAAGACCATTAGATTCATCACAACTATGCTTAAGTATAGTTCAGTCACCACAGGAACCAATAAGTTTATTGCAATAAATAAAATATTAACAATACAATTTTTTTATATACGAAGAGTGTCATAAAACAAGACTACAATCTTCACAGGTGTCTATAAAGGGTTCTAATTCAATCGCTACCTGGGCTGAGCAAGCAGAACTAGACAGCTGTGAAAAGAGCTTCACTGTATTCCTTTTAATACCTTTTGAACTTTGAACCATGTATATAAATCATCCAGTTAAACTGTTAAAATTTTAAATGGTGACAATTAACTCAAAATTTAGAAAACACTGGAACTATTCTAGTAAAGAGACTTGGTGGTTAAGAAAATTAGATTTGGAATCAAACCTCTGGGGTTAAATCTCTATAAAAACTATAGTCAAATAGGATAACTGGAGGAATAACTGTATCATTTTTGGTAAACAAGGCAACATTTCCATGGCAAGTCATTTTCCTTTGGTAGAGCTTAAGAGTTAATTTGAACATAAGAAAATT
Source organism: Oreotragus oreotragus (assembly GCA_006410675.1). NCBI lineage: Eukaryota > Metazoa > Chordata > Mammalia > Artiodactyla > Bovidae > Oreotragus > Oreotragus oreotragus. The sequence goes on from SJYX01019582.1 coordinate 148,210, forward strand.
AACTTGTGAGCAAATCTGAATAAAAACCTAACTTCTAAAAACCAGAAGACTGAATAAAAAATTATGTCAACACTTAACAGTCACACCATCAAAGCTGACACATAGATGATACTACACTAAAATGGGTCATTGAGATACATTTTACATACTTTGCAGGAACTTTTCAGGGTAGTCACATCCACCTCTTTGAGACCCTATGACTGTAGCCTGCTAGGCTCCTCTGTTCACGGGATTTCTTAGGCAAGAATACTGGAATGGGTTGCCATTTCCTCCTCCAGGTGATTTTTTTCGTGACCCAGGATTCACACCCATGTCTCCTGCATTGCAGGTGGAATCTTTACCACTGAGCCACTTGGGCAGACATGCTAGCTAAAAAATAATCACAGGATTCTATTGGAACTCCCAGTTAAAAATTAATCAAGCCCGATTTTCATTTTCCACATTACACCTGATTCTTTTTATATTTCAGGAAAGGCTTCTGTAAAAAATCAGAACTGTACATGTACAACTGAGAATGTTTCCTTTTGAAAGGTGAGTCTGATCAGCTTACTTAGCTGAGGGATCAGATCAAGATGGCGGAGAATTAGGATGTAGAGCTCACCTTCTCTCACAAATACAAAAAAACCTATATACATGCAGAACAGTTCTCACAGGACATCTACTGAATGCTTGCAGAAGACCTCAGACTTTCAAATAGGCAAGGACATCCCAAATAACTGTATAGCACACACAGAGAGAAAGACAAAGGGATCTAGATAAGACCTGCACTCGTGGGAGGGAGCCGTGGAAGAGGCAAGGTTTCCACACGCTGGGAAGTCTCCCTGGTGGGGAGACCATCAGACAGAGGGGGAGCTTTGGAGCCTCAGAGGAGAACGCGGCAACCGGTGTGTGCAGTGCAAGACTGGGAGAGACCTGCACAGAGGGCTGGTGTCCGGAGCAGCACTCAGCAGCCTGAGACGCTCAGCAGCTGGGGCAGACTCGGGCTGGGTGCTGCGGCACAGGCTTCAGAGGTGGGTCCTGGAGAGAGGATGAGAGTCAGCACACACTGAGGAAAGAGACGGCCAGCATCCAAACCAAACTGCACGCCCCCAAAAAAAGAAATTAAACCAACACAAGCTACACAGAGACACCGCCACATATAAATAGCCCTCCAAGGCCGCAGTAGATAACTTTCTCCTAAACTCAGAGTAAGAGAATATAAGTAAAACGGAGATGCATAGTCTCAAATAAGATGAACCCAAACAGACTCACACCAAGACATACGGTATTCTAAAGGCAGCAAAAGAGTTCATTCATTACAAGGGAACCCCCAAAAAGCTATCAGCTGATTTCTCCACAGAAACACTGGAGGCTGGAAGGGAGTGGCAAAATATATTCAAAGTCTTGAAAGGGAAAAATGTGCAACCTAGAATATTTAGAATGGGAAAAGACAATCATTTAGAATGGGAAGAAAAAGAGAACTTCTCAGATAAGAACTAATGAATATAGCAATATTAAGCCTATCCTAAAAGAAATATTGAAAGACCTTCTCTAAATATAAAAGAAACAAGAAGATAAAGGAAGGAAGAAACTACAGCTGGAAAGTAAATCACTTAAATTAGCCAGTATTCAGATCAAAAAGAAAAGCCTATTTACAAAAGTGAAGATAAACACATGGAACAGAAAAAGAATAAAGATGAAGGCATTACAAAAGGACACCAGGGACTTCCCTAGCGGTCCAGTGGCTAAGACTCTATGCTCCGGGACTCACTCCCTGGTTAGGGAACTAAGTCCCACATGCCACAACTAAAGATCCCACACGCCACAACCAGACCCTGAACAGCCAAATAATATATATTTTTAAAATAGTAAACAAAAAAGGACATCAAAATTGTAAAATGTGGGGAGCTCCCGGGTGGTCTAGCGGTTAGGACTCGGCACCTCCATGGCCAGGGACCTGGATTCAACCCCTGGTCAGGCAACTAGATTCTATACGTTTCAACTAAGAGTTCGTATGCCACAACTAAATATCCCACATGCCTCAACCAAGACCTGGGGCAGTTACATAAAAATATTTTGCAGAAAAAAAAAATCATAAAATACAGGGGAGGAGAGTAAGAAAATGCAGGTTCTTCTTTTTTTAAAAGCACGTGTTTGAGCCTATATGACTCTCAGTGTAAAGCAACCAGATACAAGGGGTTAACATTCTTGAAAAACAGGGCAACCACAAATTAAAAACAAACAATAGATTCACAGAAACCAAAAAGAAGAGAAAACAAGCACAAAAGGAAATCATTAAACCACAGAAAGAAAGAACACTTCAACTGGAAAACTAGGTTTGAAACAGAAATAAATACATATGTATCAATTAGTTTAAATGCCAACAGACTGAATGTTCCAATCGAAAGAATGCCTGGTGGACTGGATAAAAAACACAGAGCCTAGGGAATTCCCTGGCGGCCCAGTGGTTAGGACACCATGCTCTCACTGCTGCTGCTGCTAAGTCACTTCAGTCGTGTCCGACTCTGTGTGACCCCATAGATGGCAGCCCACCAGGCTTCCCCATCTCTGGGATTCTCCAGGCAAGAATACTGGAGTGGGTTGCCATTTCCTTCTCCAACGCATGAAAGTGAAAAGTCAAAGTGAAGTCGCTCAGTCGTGTCCGACTCTTAGCGACCGCATGGACTACTGCCTACCAGGCTCCTCCATCCATGGGATTTTCCAGGCAAGAGTACTGGAGTGGGGGATCAGCCCCTGATCAGGAACTAACACACCACAAGCCACGTGGCGCAACCAAAGAATGCCCCCAAACCAAGAGCCTACAATGTGCTGCCTACAGGAGACCCCCTTAGGGCAGATGACACACACAGACTGAAAGTGAGGGGATGGAAAGGGTATTTCATGCAGACGGAAAGGGCAAGAAAGCCAAGAGCGGCATACTCGTATCACACAAAACAGACTTTAAAACAAAGGCTATCGAGAAGGACACTGCAGGGCTTCCCTGGCAGCTCAGCGGTAAGGCATCTGCCTGTCAATTCAAGAGACAAAGGTTCAGTCCCTGATTCAGGAAGATCCCACACGCTGCGGAGCAACTGAGCCCGAGCGCCACAGCTTCTGAGCCTGCGTGCGGCGACCACTGAAGCCCGCAGGCTGTAGCGCCCGTGCTCTGCGGCAAGCGAGGCCACCTCAGGGAGACGCCCATGCGTCGCAACCAGAGAAGAGGCCACGCGGCAGCGAGGACCCAGCACAGACAGGGATTAACACCATTTTCAAAAGCACACTATATACTAATGAAGGAGTCAACGTGAGAAAAACCTTTCACACTCACCAAGACATACACACCTAAGACAGGAACACTCACCTACATAGAATACTCATGGACATACAGGGAGAAATTTATGTAAATACAGTATCAGTAGGAAACTTGAACATCCCACTGACATAAACGAACACAACTTAGGAACAGAAAAATCAATAAAAATAAGTATCAAATAAGGCGATTTTTAAAAAATCAATTATACGCTAGGACAGTTAAGACTTGATTATTTTCAGGACATTTTTATCCCCAAAACTCAAAATACAGTTTTTTCAAGTGCACACGGTTTATTCTCTACAACTGACCACATACTAGGGCACAAAACAAACCTCAACATTATTTCAAGAATCTTCTCTGACCACAATAGGAGAAGCAAGGAATCAACCACATGAATAGAAATAAGGGAAAAAAATGATTTCATGCAGACTAAACAACACACTACTTAAAAAAACATGAGTCAACAATGAAATCAAACAGGAAATTTAGAGGAAATTGACTATGACAATAGTCAACTGACTATGACAATACAACCATACAAGTGTATGGGATGCAGCAAGAGCAGTTCTGAGAGGGAAGCTCCTAGCAATCCAGGTCTTCCTCAAAAAAAAAAAAAAAAAAAAATCCTTCTCCAACGCATGAAAGTGAAAAGTCAAAGTGAAGTCGCTCAGTCGTGTCCGACTCTTAGCGACCGCATGGACTACTGCCTACCAGGCTCCTCCATCCATGGGATTTTCCAGGCAAGAGTACTGGAGTGGGGGATCAGCCCCTGATCAGGAACTAACACACCACAAGCCACGTGGCGCAACCAAAGAATGCCCCCAAACCAAGAGCCTACAATGTGCTGCCTACAGGAGACCCCCTTAGGGCAGATGACACACACAGACTGAAAGTGAGGGGATGGAAAGGGTATTTCATGCAGACGGAAAGGGCAAGAAAGCCAAGAGCGGCATACTCGTATCACACAAAACAGACTTTAAAACAAAGGCTATCGAGAAGGACACTGCAGGGCTTCCCTGGCAGCTCAGCGGTAAGGCATCTGCCTGTCAATTCAAGAGACAAAGGTTCAGTCCCTGATTCAGGAAGATCCCACACGCTGCGGAGCAACTGAGCCCGAGCGCCACAGCTTCTGAGCCTGCGTGCGGCGACCACTGAAGCCCGCAGGCTGTAGCGCCCGTGCTCTGCGGCAAGCGAGGCCACCTCAGGGAGACGCCCATGCGTCGCAACCAGAGAAGAGGCCACGCGGCAGCGAGGACCCAGCACAGACAGGGATTAACACCATTTTCAAAAGCACACTATATACTAATGAAGGAGTCAACGTGAGAAAAACCTTTCACACTCACCAAGACATACACACCTAAGACAGGAACACTCACCTACATAGAATACTCATGGACATACAGGGAGAAATTTATGTAAATACAGTATCAGTAGGAAACTTGAACATCCCACTGACATAAACGAACACAACTTAGGAACAGAAAAATCAATAAAAATAAGTATCAAATAAGGCGATTTTTAAAAAATCAATTATACGCTAGGACAGTTAAGACTTGATTATTTTCAGGACATTTTTATCCCCAAAACTCAAAATACAGTTTTTTCAAGTGCACACGGTTTATTCTCTACAACTGACCACATACTAGGGCACAAAACAAACCTCAACATTATTTCAAGAATCTTCTCTGACCACAATAGGAGAAGCAAGGAATCAACCACATGAATAGAAATAAGGGAAAAAAATGATTTCATGCAGACTAAACAACACACTACTTAAAAAAACATGAGTCAACAATGAAATCAAACAGGAAATTTAGAGGAAATTGACTATGACAATAGTCAACTGACTATGACAATACAACCATACAAGTGTATGGGATGCAGCAAGAGCAGTTCTGAGAGGGAAGCTCCTAGCAATCCAGGTCTTCCTCAAAAAAAAAAAAAAAAAAAAAAAAAAAANACCTCAACATTATTTCAAGAATCTTCTCTGACCACAATAGGAGAAGCAAGGAATCAACCACATGAATAGAAATAAGGGAAAAAAATGATTTCATGCAGACTAAACAACACACTACTTAAAAAAACATGAGTCAACAATGAAATCAAACAGGAAATTTAGAGGAAATTGACTATGACAATAGTCAACTGACTATGACAATACAACCATACAAGTGTATGGGATGCAGCAAGAGCAGTTCTGAGAGGGAAGCTCCTAGCAATCCAGGTCTTCCTCAAAAAAAAAAAAAAAAAAACACAACTCAAACAACCTAACCTATCACTTAAAAGAATTAGAAGAACAAACAAAACATAAAATCAGCAGAAGGAACTAACCAAGACCAGAGAAAATAAACAGACTGAAAAAGAATCACTAAAATGAAGAGCTGGTCCTTTGAAAGACTAAACAAAAGTGACAAACCTCTGACAAGGCTCAGCAGGGAGCAAAGAGAGAAGACCCACACAAACAAATACCAAGGGAAAAAGAAGAACTCTCAGCCGATACCACAGATACACAAAAAGGCGTAAGAGAATACTATGCCCAATGATATACGCCAAAAAATTCAACAACCTAGAAGAAATGGACACGTCTCTACAAACATACAGCCCCTGAAAACTGAAACAAGAAACATAATTCGTACAGAACCTTCACTAGAAGTGAAATAGAATTTAATAAAAAAAAAAAAAACTCCACAAACAAAGTAGAGGACCAGATGGCTACCAAACATACAAAGAACTTAGAGCGATTCCCCTCAAACTCTTCCCAAAGGCTGAAGAGGAGGAACACCCCCAGACACTCCAGGAGCCGCCACCACTCTGATGGCGAGACCAAAGGTCCCTCCAAGAAGGAAACTTGCAGGCCAGCATCCTTGATGGATTTCGACGCAAAAACTCTCAACAAAATATTAGCAAACCAAATCCAAGAACATATAAAAAGGAATACACATCATGATTAAGTTAAATTCATTCTAGAGTCACAAGGATGGTTCAGATATATGCAAATCAATGTGATACATCACATCAACAAAAGACACAAGCCACATAAGAAGCAGAAAAAGCATTTAACTAGCATTCCCGATAGTCACTCTTACACAAGTGGGTATAGAGGGAGCATATCTCAATGTTATAAAGCAGAAAGAGCATTTAACTACCATTCCCAATAGACACTCTTATACAAGTGGGTATAGAGGGAGCATGTCTCAATGTTATAAAGCAGAAAGAGCATTTAACTAGCATTCCGGATAGTCACTCTTACACAAGTGGGTATAGAGGGAGCATATCTCAATGTTATAAAGGCACTGATGACAAACCCACAGCCAACGTAAGGGTCAATGGCGAAAAGCTGAAAGCGTTCTTGCTAAATTCAAGAACAAGGCAAGGATGCCTACCCTCACCAACTCTACTCAACATAGTATTGGAGGTACTCGCCACAGCAATCAGAAAAGAAATAAAAGATGTCCAAGTTAGAGGAGAAAAACTAAACCTGTTACTATTTGCAGATGACATGATACTCTATACAGAGAAGCTTAAAACCTCCACATATAAATTATTAGAATAAATGAACTCAGCAAGATAGTAGGAGACAAGATTAATATACAGAAGTCTGCTTCATTTCTTTACACCAACAATGAAATATTAGGAACAGAAAGTAAAGAAAAAATTCCATTTAAAACTGCATCCAAAAATCTTAGAAATAAATGTAGCTAAGGTGAAAAACCTTTATGCTGAAAACTATAAAACATTAATAAAGGACTGAAGATACTTCCAAGAAACGGAAAGATATCCCATGCTCCTCGATTAGAAAAATTAATAGTTAAAATGGTAATACCACTGAAAGCAATTTTCAGATTTAATGTGATCCCTATCAAATGACCCATGACATTTTTCACAGAACTAGAATAATTTAAAAAAAATCTATATGGAGCCATGAAAGACTCAAAATTGCCAAAGCAATCCTGGGAGGGGCGGGGGTGTGGGGGAGTGGGAAAGACAGGCAGCGTAACTCTCTCAGACCTTCAGACAATACTACAAAGCTACAGTAATCAAACAATGTGGTACTGGTACAAAAATAGACATATATATCAACGAAACAGAACAGAGAACCCAGAAATAAATCCATATACTTTCGGTCAATTAATCTTTGACAAAACAGGCAAGTGTACTTTTTAGCAAGTGTACTGAGCAAGTTGGACAGCTGCGTGTAAATCAATGAAGTTAGAAAACACCCTCACAACCTGCAGTGAAATAATCTCAAAATGCCTTAAGGACTTAAACATAAGACATGACACCATAAAACTAGAAGAGAACATAGGCAAAACATTCTCTGACATAAATCATACCAATGTTTCCTTAGGTCTCCCAAGGCAATAAAAATAACAAAAAAAACAAATGGGACCTAATCAAACGTACAAGTTTTAGCACAGCGATGGAAACTAGAAAAAAAAAAAGAAAAGACAATCTACAAAATGGGAGAAAATAGCTGCAAATAATGCAACCAACAGGCGTCAAATCTCCAAAATATGCAAACAGCTCACACAACTCAACAACAACTAAGACAACCCAAATGAAAGACGGGCAGACGACCTTAAAAGACATCTCTCCAAAGAAGACACACAGAAGATGCTCAACATAGCTAATCATGACAGAAAAGCAACTCAACACTATGAGGAACCACTTCAACCAGTCAGGATGGCTTCAAAAAGTCTACAAAAACAAATGCTAGAGAGGGTGTGGAGAAAAGGGAACCCTCCTACACTGTTGGTGGGAATGCAAATTGGTGCGGCCACTATGGAGACAATTGAAGGGATTCACACAAAATCTTGGGTTCCAAACCTTTTTCAAAATATGCTAGGCAATAAAGGTTAGGAGACAAATCTGTGAAAGAAATGATATTCATGTAAGTTTAAAGTGTTATAATTTCTTTAAAAAGGTGTATAAAAGTAGAATTTGATTACTCAAATGCATTTTTAATGCTTATTCAAATGTATCTTTTAAAAAATGCAGCCTACATGCAATTCATTTTTCTACTTTTTTTCTTAAAATGTTGGGAGAAATTAAGACCAATAATATACTCATCATTAATACTGCAAGGAGCAGAGTCAAGTCCCAGAAAATCATCTGCACTTCTAATATGGATTATGGTCAACTGCAGGTGTCAGCTAGGATAAAAAGAGAAGGAAGCCTGCTAGGGTAATGGAAATACTGGACAGAGGCAGTATTTTTGAGGGAATAAACTGTGTATAAGTTAACTGACTTACACATTTAATAAGACTTGTGGGAAACTAACTCCCTTAGTGGTCCAGTGGTTAGGGGTCTGAGCTTCCACTGAAGGAGGCAGAGATTCAATCCCTGGTTGGGCAACTAAGATATCGCATGCCATGCTACAAATACTTGTGCACACTACATAGATACTTCAATATTAACAACCATTTAAGTAATAAACAATTTATTTGTTTAAATCTAAGCTTGATCAAACTAACACTGAGCGAGTTTATCAACTGCTCTGTGCTTCAGCTTTGAAAATCTGTAATGGATCAATAACACTTCCTGGGTTGTTGTGGAAGTGAGACAATACATATGTAGTATTCAGTACACTGCTTCATGTACAGTAAACGCTCAGTGAAAGCAGGTCTAATACATTATCACTACAGATGGTGGACTGCAACTTCTACCAATGTGAGATGTCTTTATCCAGTTTAATAACAACAGTCGTAAGGTATGGATATTCTGCCAGACCCAAAGACAGACACATCCGAAGTTCTTTATATAGAAGGGTGAGTTTCCATGGGCTCATTCATCCATGGTATGCACCTTAACTTATTCAACTTTTCCCTAAGTAAGAGAGATTCCAGTTACTTCCTTTTTTCTCATTAGAAATGAAGCAAGAATGAATGCCCTCAATCTCTACATTGTCTCTTCTGATCTTTTCGTGTCTAAAATAGATTAGTGCATAAACTATAACGGTTCTTTCAAATATGAAACTTAATGGGGGGGTGGAGGTGGAAGGGGGATTCAGGATTGGGAGCTCGTATACACCCGTGGCGGATTCATGTCAATGTATGGCAAAACCAATAAAAATTAAAATTAAAATTAAAAAAAAAGAAACTTAAGTCTCAAATAATTCAATGCCTACTCATCAAAATCCTAAAATAATATATTAATACCAAAATTAAGAGTATCGCCAGAGGCTACAGATTAGAATTACCTTAAGAAAAACTTCATAAATTCTAGATTTATATGTCAAAGGAAAATTCAGAAGCTTAAAAAAAAGTTTTCTTCCACATCTTACAATAATCACTAACTTAAGTAGTCTAAAATCTATAGCTCTTTCCAAAAGTTTGAGGAAATTAAAGATTTTATTTACTGACAGAAAAGCAATCACAAAATACCCTTAAGTGAAAGTCACTCAGTCGTGTTCAACTCTTTGCAACCCCATGGACTATATAGTCCATAGAATTCTTCAGGCCAGAATACTGGAGTGGGTAGCTGTTCCCTCCTCCAGGGGATCTTCCCAACCGAGGGACCAAATGCAGGTCTCCTGCACTGCAGGTGGATTCTTTACCAGCTGAGCCGCCAGGGAAGCCCAAGAATACTGGCGTGGGTAGCCTAACCCTTCTCCAGGGCATCTTCCCAACCCAGGAATCGAACCAGTGTCTCCTGCACTGCAGGTGGATTCTTTACCAGCTGAGCTACCAGGGAAGCCCAACTCTTAAGTGAATAGATGTTAATTCTCATTTTGCTGAAATAAAATAGATACACACAAAGAAGCACACCTAGGATGTAACTACTTTTCTTGAGGGGGATGCAACTGAAGTCCAGTTTCAGCTTTATCCCTTGACATATGCAATTTTTCTACAGTGAGTATGTGCTATTTTTGTAACAACAAAAATGTTCAATTGTTTTTAAAAACAAGAGTCCAAGACTTCCCTGTTGGCTCAGGGATAAAGGATAAGCTCAGGTTTGGTCCAGGAAGATCTCACATGCCACAAGGCAACTCAGCCCGCGCTCCACCACTACCAGGCCTGTGCTGTAGAGCTGAGGAACCGCAGCTCTTGGACCTGAACACTCTATAGCCCGCGCTCCCCAGCAAGAGAAGCCGCTGCAGGGAGAGTAGCCCTTGCCCGTGGCAACCAGAGAAAAGCCGGCGCAGCAGCAAAGCACCAGCACAGCCAAATAAACTATTAAAAAAACAAAAAAATCAGAGCCCTCAAGCTTTCAGGACCCAACAAATGTAGGTATCCAACAAATGAATTCCTATATAACCAAGTACTTTGGCTGACATTGGTAGGTCACACTGGCCAGTGCTCCAGCTGCTCAGCACACCTCAAAAAGAAATTCTTTACTCTTTCTAATGGTCAATCACCCCATATCTCTATTTTCTATTCTGCCCGCTCTCACTTTCAAATCGGCAAAACACAGCGTTCTCATTCAGCGGAAACAAGATTTAACACAGTTTATTTTAGCCACAGACTCCACCTTGGTGCAGTCTATTCTCAGCACAAATCTGCTTCATGCCGAGACCAAGTCCCTTGCTAGCTGGACTTCTGATTCATTCTCAGGTTCCACACTGAAACCATGTTCCTAAAAATAACTGACATCCTTTCCTACCTGCTTCTCCTTCGGATTTTGTCTTGAAAACACCCCATAACACATCTTGGTCCAAGCCCTCTTTATGAAATCGCTTTCCACAGACTATTGCTTTGTGGGCTCACAGTAGAACGTTCTACAATTTCTGTTAACTGAAGCTGTCTGAGAGAAGGAACCTCACTTTCTATTACTGCCAGAATCCAGGCTGCAGTGCCAAAGGGCCACTTCGGGCCTCCGCGCAGCCCTGCGTCGAGCGCGGCGCCGCGTACCGACCTTGGTTCAGGTACGTGAGCGTCTCGTCGTGCAGCTTCACGGCGGGCGACGTCGCGGCGCACATCACGTACTGGAAGGGTGGGTGTTTGGTCTCGTCGTCCAGCGGAAGGCTAGAATCTTCCTGCTTGAAAATGGGCAATGCCAAGACATCGCTGCAAAGAAAACGCAACACTGACCTTACTTGGGGTTTAAACTACTTAAAAACATATAGAAGTATTCAAGGGTAGTTTCTTTTAAATTTTAAGATCACAGATATTATCAAGAGGGACCTCCCTGTGGTCTAGTGGTAAAGGTCTAGCACGTCCACTGCAGGGGTCATGGGTTCGGATCCCCAGTCAAGGAACTAAATCCCGCATGCCCCTCGGTCGCCCCCATACGTAGAATAAAATAACTATTAATGCTAATCTGGCACCCCCAAAAGATAGCTTCAATAACCCGTATCTCTAGTGGTAGAGGAGTGGGTGGCTATAATTAGGCAGAAGTATTAAAGTGAGAGATATTTAAAGTAAGCAGTATTTAATAAAGTCCAAACTACTGATAGAGAGATCAGGCTAATAATTTATCTGGTACTCAAAAAAAAAAAAAAAGTTATATCAAAAATTCTTTAAAAACGTGAAACTCATTATTTCTATTAAAAAGAGCAAGAGCATGGAGCCACCTGTTTTGAAAGGCAGGTCACCCTGGCACCATGAAATTACAAAGAAGCATTTGATTAAAATAGTACTTTATAAAAAGGTCCCTGCTAGGCTTGGCCAAGGGCTGAGAGCATAAAGCTTCACACGCAGTCTAAAACAATGGCTCCTTCTGAGAAGCAAACAGGAGCAGGATAAACAGCTGCTATTTTTTCCCCCAAGAATAACTTGGGGCATTGATCAGGATGGGGTGGGGGGGATCTTCTGGGGGTACTGTCCATATTCTGTTAACTTGGGTGGTTAAACACACATGGATGTATTTGATTTGCCTTTTTAAAGACTGGCTATCTTTTACATACCACAAAATTCACCCTTATAAAGTGTATGATTCAGTGGCTTTCAGTATCTTCACAGAGTTGTGCAGTCTTCACTGCTATCTAATTCCAAGGCATTCTCAGCACCTCAGAAAGAATTCTCATACCCCTAGCAGCCACACTCTCTATATACTCCCACCCTACTCATCACCATCCGAGCAACCACTGACCTGCTTGTCTCTATGAGCCTGCCTATTCGAGATATATAATGCAAACAGAATCACGTGACCTTTTGTGCCTGGTTTATTAACACTTAGTGTGTTTTCAAGGTCCATTCATGTTGTAGCATGTATAGTACGTCATTCCTTCCTATGGCAGAATCATATTCCATTGTATGAATATACCATATGCTAATTATCCATCATGGGACAATGGACCTTTGACTTTTTTCCATTTTTTGGTTATTAACGAATATGCTCCTATGAACACTTGTATATGTTCTGTGTAGACATGTTTAATTCCTTTGGATTTATATCTAGAAGTAGAATTACTGGGTCATATGGTAACTCGTATATCTACCTTTTTAAGAAACTGACAAACTGTTTTTTAAAGTGGCTGTACCATTTTATATTTCCACCATTAACATGTGAAGGGTAAGGTTTTGTTTTTTAAGATAATTTACTGAGCTGTACATTTATATCCTGATGACTTTTCTACATCCATTTCTTAATAAGAAGTAAAATATCCAAATGAATAACTACTATAACAAGGACCTCAAAGACTTGTCTGAACTGCTTGTTTGTTCTTATGAGCTGTTAACTGACATTATCTGGCTGGCCCATTTTAATTAAATTCAACTTTTTAAAAAATGTGGAAATAAATGAAATGAAAGGGAAACCCTGTATTTCCTCTTCCCACATACATTTCTATTAAAGCACCAGACTGATTATTCAGGGACTAAATTACACACTAATTCTCCTTCATTTATACCTAGAAAATGTCAAAATACTTCTAAGTCAAAAGTATAACTGAGGAATGCATAGTTAGCAATCGTCTCCAGCCCTCTTCTACAACAGAGAGAGATAAAAACTTTTCAGGAAATTTACAAATGGTACTTTAAGACTCAGAGCAGCTCTCTTTATGAAACAACTATAGCAGTCAAAGTAGCTCCACAGTTGATTAAAATATATTCTATTTCACATATATGTAATTATTTAAAGTTTTCTGGGTGAGAGAATTTCCTGGTGGTCCAGTGGTTAGGACTCCATGCTCTCACTGCCGAGGACCAGGGTTCAATCCCTGGTTAGGTAACTAAAATCCCACAAGCCGTGCAGTTTGGTCAAAACAACAACAAAAAAAAGTTCTCTTGGTGAGAAAGGAAAAAAATGAGATGAGAGCTATAAATCAGATTCTTTAATCATACTAAAAAATGACATGGAGAATAATTTTAAGATCTTAATGCTAACTGCTTTGGTTGATCATTACATACATAAGACATCAGATTGCAGAAGACTGGCTATTTATAAATAAACTGCTACATACAGTAAAGGGCTGGCTACCCACTACAGTGTTCTTGCCTAGAGAATCCCACGGACAAAGGAGCCAGGCGGGCTACAGTCCATTGGGTTGAAAAGAGTCGAACACGACTAAGTGACTAACACTTTTATTTCCATAGCTTACTGTGCTTTTGGTAGGTGCTAAAAACTCCTGAATAAACATAAACATGTAGAGATCATCTGCTGATGCAATCCCAATTAACTTTTTACTTTATTAGAAAGACAATGCATTCCAACCAACACAGCAGCCAGAGTGAGCCTCTTCAAATAGAAGTCGGACCATTCCATTCCTTTGCACTCTCTCCATCACCTCACTTTAGCAACCAAGGTCCCTGGAAGGACCTGGTTCAGTCACGCCAGCCTCCTTCCTCAACTCTTCTGGGGCCTTTGCACCTGCCCTACTCTGCTGATGTCCTACTGGCTCACTGCATTCAAATGTCACCTTTTCAGTGACAACTGTAACCCTCCATGGGTACTCCCAGCTGCTCCTTTCCTGCTCTATTTCTCCACAAAGCATTTCACTTTCCAACACTATACCAGACTTACATTTGTATCCCCCGTAAGTATAACTACCCCTCAAACTGGATTCTCTTCACAGACTCAAACCCAGCATCTAGCACAAAAGAGCTCAAATATCTGCTAAACTGATAAATGAACTGCAGCACTGATATTCAATCACTACTGAAGTGAAAGGACAGATCTCCAGACGATTTGAGATCATAATTTCCAACAGGATGAGCCATAAGAAAATTCTGGTATTCAGTTGATTTTGTAACCTCATATTCCAGGCAGGTAGGTCTCCCAGGGATCTGACAAGCAAATGAAAAGACACACAAGCATTCGAGTTATTCCCAGTAATCCTGAAATGCCAGTATGTAAAGATACCCAAGCACACAAAGACAAGCACGACTTTAGGCGCAAGAACCAACAGCAGAAACAACAGATGGCACATGCCCAGTTCCAGACCCTGTCTGTTGGCGTTCGGTGCTCTCCTGACTCCGCTGCAGAGGGTGAGAGGTCTGAAGACGACACCTTGCCAGCTGGAGTCTTGTTAGGTTGCTCTGAAGGGAAATGAAGAGGGAGTGGGAAGAGCAGAGGCAGGCAACCACAGCTGCAGGAAAGTTCAAGGCAGCAGCAGCCATGTTTCCACAGCAAGCCCTTCTCCCTGAAGCCTTCGAGCACTTTCACAATCAAATACTTCACTAAACCCTCCTCTGCCTGAAACAGCTCTGTGCATTCTATTTTCCTGACTGGACACAGACCAATACCCACCAAAGACTTCAAGATGCCAGAATTACTGAACCTGTATGATAAAATTAAGCTTACTTCGTTTAAAGAAAAAAAGAACAAATATTCAACAGTAAGACTACACAGAAATGAAGAGTATATAAGGAAAATGGAACATAAACAAAAAGTTATCCGGAAGGCAGCACAGAAAATGCCGAAGAAGTGTTAAGAGAGAAAGGGAGAAGATTTTACACTGAAGTGTCAGAAGAGGAAAGAACGGGCAGGGGCGGGATCCGATACAAAGGCCCAGTCAAGTCCGGACCAATGAAGTGCCACTAAATCGCCGATTTAAGAACCCGAAATAACCAAAGTAGGATAAGCAGTTTTCAAACCAGCACCCAACAGCACATCAAGAAAAACTTGTAAGCCAGTATGTGTGTTCATTTTTCAAAAGTCCAAGTTTTCCAGTAAAGTACCAAGTGTGGAAATTCCACTTAAAGTAGGCCCTGGCAGGAAGAGTTGTGGGTCTGAGATGGGGCCACCCCATCCTTAAGCAGAGCTGGAGAGGGACTGGACGAGGGCACAGAGGTGAGACCACCAACCAGCAAAGGGATGCTCTTGAGATCGGAGGTGGTGCACTTCTGGTGAGGCCCGAACAGCCACCCTCTGTTACCTAAGTAACGGAAAGGAAGCATCGGATTTAGGCAGGGTTACGGTTGTGTTAAAAAAGGAGACAGGGGAATAAAGCAAAAGGGGGCAAGAGAACAAGGGTATATGTGGGCAAGTAACTACAATGGTTGACCAGGAAAATTTAAACTGGTTGGGGAAGAAGACAGGAGCTCAAGAGGGTACGTGTGCGCGCGCTCACTCAGTCGTGTCCCACTCTTTGCGACCCTATGGACTGTAGCCCTCGAGGCTCCTCTGTCCGTGGGATTTCCCAGGCAAGAACACTGGAGTGGTTGCGATTTCCTACTCCAGGGGATCTTCCTGACCCAGGGATCAAACCCAAGTTTCCTGCATTGGCAGGCGGATTCTTTACCACTGAGCTAGTGGGGAAGCCTCTTCCAAAGGGTGAGAAGTTGTGATCTTAGAGCAGTATCAGTGGTTGTATTAAGAAATTTTAATGGGTCCAATGATGGCAGAAGGAGGGTAATGAGGGAGAGAGTGAAGGACAGGGGGCAGCAGGTGAACTCTGAATCTGAGATTGCAGGTGGGTCGCATGGTGGGTAAATCCAGGTCTAATGTATGACCATAGGCTTGAGTAGCTGAGATAATGTCACTGTAAGAAAGATACTCAAGGAACGGAAGTGTCAGGCTGCTGGAAGGCCCATTTGAATATCTTCTGAAATCACCACGAATGAACAGACTAGTTGTGTTCACTGTGACAGTGAGCCAGGATCTTGAATTTTTAAAATAAGAAATGACCCCCAAACCAGATGACTGCAATCACTGAGGACCTGGTGACAATCAGTGGCGTGAAATTCTAAGTCGGGGGTCTTGCAGAAAAGGAGGGAGACAGAACAGTTCAGAGGCGACTGTGGGAAGCCGAAAGGATCCCTCCCCAGGCTCCTGGTGCAAGAGCAGGGTTGTGAAAATAAGCCCCCAGCAGTTGAGAGGGTCTCAGGGGAGAAGGGTCCTCAGATAGCAGGTTTCCACAAGAGCAGGGTAGGGGAAGACAGCATTAAGAGACAAAGCTGGCTATACTAGTTTCCTAGGCTTGTCATCACAAAGAACTAGAAACTAGAGGCTTAAAACAGCAGCAGCTTCCTGTCTCACTGCTCAGGGGCCGGAAGTCTGGACCCAGGTGCTGGCTGAGCATGGGGAAGGAAGGCCTCTCCTGCAGCTTCTGGGGTCTGGCGGCGGATGCTGGGAGCTCCGCATTCCAGGCCATGGCCAGCTTCTTCCTGCGTGTCTTTCGTATGCCCTCTGTGTGTGTGTGTGTCTATGTGGGTCCAGATTCCCTTTCTATAAGGACATCAGTTCTCTTCAACTAGTGCCCACCCTGATGACCTCGTTTAACTGGATTACCTTTGGGAAGTCCTTATTTCCAAATAAGGTCACATTCTGAGGCACTGTGTGTGGGGGCAGGGGGTGCCTGGGACTTCAACATATCTTTTTGGGGGACACACAATTCCATCTGTAACACTGACCGGTTGGGAGATTTTTCTGATAGACTGAGAGTTCCGGAGAGTAAAGTGGGAGAATTTTAGGAACTGGTCGGAATGGGGAGCTGGCTACAGAAATGAGCAAATGCAGAGCGCTGTGCCGAACACAGGGCAAGCAGCGTCCTGGAAATCTGGAACTTCCCCTAGTCCCAACAAACAAGAACCAGGCACAGCGGGCTTCCCTGGCTCAGTGGGAAAGAACCCACCTGCCAGTGCAGAAAATCCAGGTCCTGGTTCCTGGTCTGGGAAGGTCCCACATACTGGGGAGCAACTAAGCCTGTACGCCGCAACGACTGAGCAGATGCCGAAACTGCTGCCTGGACTCCCGCATGCCTGGAGTCCGTGCTCTGCAAAAGAAGCCGCCACGAGGAGCCTGCACCACTGCAGCCGGGGAGCAGCCCCTACTCGCCGCAACCTGAGAAAGGCCCTCACAGCAACAAAGACGCAGCACTGCCAAAAACTAAAAAATAAGAGTCAAGTGCACGAAAGGACTGGTCCAGTGTGCCCTAGAAAATGAGACACACGCCTAGGAGAGACTGATCAAAAAGAGAAGGCACTAATAAGGATGAGTAAAAAAGAGGCAACTAATGACATAAAAACTAGTAAGGTGAGACTGTCACTGACAGCTACAGCAACGTGAAAATATGGATAAATGAACAGTTTTCTAGAAAGGTTAACACCAAAACTTTAAGACGTAAAAACCTTTCCGGGACTTCCCTGGTGGCACAGTGGATAAGACTCTGTCAATGCAGGGGTCACGGGCTCCATCTCTGGTCCGGGAAGAGCCCACGAGCTGCAGAGCAACTGAGTTCCTGAGCCAGAGCTACTGACCACAGTGCCCAGAGCCTGTGCTCCTCAGCAAGAGACGCCGCCGCCGGTGGGAGCCCGGGCACCACGAGGAGGGCCAGCAGGGGAAAGACCACGCAGAGCCATTAACAGCCAGCACAGGCAAAGCAAATAAAACCATAAAGACATAAAAAGCTTAAAAAAAAAAAAAAAAAGTAATGCTACAGAGACTGACACTGTGGTTAAAAATTTCCCCCCAGAGAAAACTTTCACAGAGGAGTTCTACCGGACTTTCAGGGGCAGCTCCTATACAAACTACTCCACAGGACAAAAGCCGAGGAATTAACCTTATTCCTTATGAGTGGGCTGCCACTGCCTTCTCCGATTCCTTATGAAGACATATGCAATTATGACATCAAAACTAGGTACAAACAAAACTAGAAAAGTGAAAAGCTCAAGTCAGCCATAAACACAGATGCAAAAAGCCTAAGCTGAGTATTAACAAATCAAATTCAAGAGCGTAATGACAAACCATCATCTAGCTCGGTATTTCCCAAGATCACAAGGACAGAACCCAGAATCTGCAAACAGGACAACGGCTTTAGAACACTGATGCGCACTGGATTTATAACAGAATGGCAGTGTAAGAGGTGAGAAACTGCGCTCGCTTCGGCAGCACATATACTAAAACTGAAACGGCACAGAGAAGATTAGCGTGGCCCCTGCGCAAGGACGACACGCAAATTCGGGAAGCGCCCCATACTTTTAATACAGTGAAGTAGCCAGAAAGAAGACACCAGGACGGTATACTAACGCATATATATGGCATTCAGAAAGACATTCAGAAAGACAGCAACGATGACCCTGCATGCGAGACGCCAAGAGACGCAGGTTTAAAGAACAGTCTTTTGGACACCGGGGGAGAAGGTGAAGGGGGGATGATGTGAAACGTGTGTATTACCATATGTGAAGCAGATCGCTGGTCCAGGTTCGATGCATGAGACAGGGTGCTCAAGGCTGGTGCACTGGGATGACCCTGAGGGATGGGGGTTCAGGATGGGGAATACATGTACACCCGTGGTGGATTCATGTCAATGTATGACAAAAACAACTACAATATTGTAAAGTAATTAGCCTCCAATTAAATAAATTAAAAAAAAAAGAAAAACTCTCAAATGGGAAAAAAGGAGGTGAGAAATAAAGTCTTTTCAAAGATATTAGGTAAACTGCAGGCTCATACAACTGCAACTAACTGGCCTCCTCTCATACAATACCAAAAACAGAAGGGAAACAAAACACAACTCTAGAGAGATTGTAAACTTAGGTGTAATATGAAAAGTAATAAACCTTCAGAAAAGACTATAAGAGTATTGTTATGACCTCAGAGCAGGGAAAGACTATAAATAAAAAGGCTGGTCAATCTGACCATATCCTAATCAAGACCTTCTGTTTAAAAGCCACCAAAAAGAGAATGGGAAGGTGTCATGGAGTAGAAGAGAGTTGTCTGTGATATGTATGTGTAATCAAGGCTAGTATCCAGAATATAAAAAAGACTACAAGAAAATAAACACAGGCTTCCCTGGTGATCCAGCGGTTAGGAATCCTGCCTGCCAGTGCAGGGGACACAGGTTCAGTCCCTGGTCTGGGAAGATCCTGCATGCCGAAGGGCAGCTGAACCCCACGAGCCCCAGCTACTGAGGCCCGAGCAGCTTAGAGGCCCTGCTCCGCGACAAGAGAAGCCTGCACACTGCAGCTAGACAGTAGCCCCCCTTGCGAAAAGCCCACACACGGCACAGTCACAAATAAACATAAAGAAAAATGTAAATACCTTTCCAAAGGCGGGGGAGGGGGGGATGACTGAATGGAAACAGAGGTGCTGCCTTCAAAACCTGGGGGAGAGACTTACAGATCAATATATAGCTACAAATGGGCTAGAAGCACACCAAAAACAGAGGAGAAAGCACCTAACTAAAGACAGAAAACCATCAGAGTAATCAAAACAACAGGAAAGAACCACAAAGATGAAACAGAAAACACAATCAAGAAAAGCAAAGCCAAAATCTGACTTCTTACAAAATACTAGATATAGACTAGCTTCTGAAAAAGGTCATGGAAGAAGGAAAACACACAAGAAACACATGGAATGAAAGAAATGGTGTAATCACAAATATTGGAGAGATCATTAAAAAAAGTTCTGGAAAAAAATTCCCACAACTAAGATAAATTGTGAATTTCCTATGTCCATTAAGTAAATTTAAACAGGCAAACACCTATGTAGGCAAAAATAAAATAAAATCATCTAATCCAGATTGTGTTTATAAAAAGCTTTATAAAACCTTGAAGAAAAAATTAAGTCCCATGCTCAGATGGTAAAGAATCTGCCTGCAATGCAAGAGATCTGGGTTCGTTCCCTGGATCAGGAAGATCCCCTGGAGGACATGGCAACCCACTCTAGTAATCTTGCCTGGAGAACCCCATGAACCCAGGAGCCTGGCGAGCCCCAGTCCATGGGGTTACAAAGAGCCAGACATGACTGAGTAAGCACAGCACAGCACACAAAAATATTTAGCCCATAAAAAGAAAGTTACCCAGCTCACAGGAAGCTGATACAGCCTTGATGTTTTTTAAAAGGACAGGCAAACAAAAAAAAAAAAAAAAAAAGAAGAAAGAAAATTGAGGCTCAATCTCAGCTAGGAACAGAGACAACCTACTTATGAAACTTTGGAAGCATTCTCTCTAATCAGTAAGTGGACTAAAGACTCGAGTTCTCGGTGATTCTAAACAACACTGCAGTGAATGCTAAGGCTTACCCCACGCTAAGGCAAGAAAATGAAATGTAAAGACTACACAGGAAGAAACAAACCCATCACTATTTAAAGATATCAACTAGGATAACTAAGCCCCTAAAATTATTAGAACTAATAAGTTCGGCAAGATCCTGCAGAGGAGGGGGGAGGGGGAGAGAGAGAGAGAGAGAGAGAGAGAGAGAGAGAGAGAGAGAGAGAGAGAGAAGAAAGATAAAATAAGAAAAAAAACCACATCATTCCTATGTGATTTTTCCTTCTATCCAGAAAGATCATCTTCCACCTTGAGAAGACTTCTTGGTTATTCGCTGGTGAGCAGCCAACAGGTACAGTGGAAAGAAGTGGAGGTCAGATCCCCAACTTCAAATCCTATTTCTTCCCTTTGCGGGGCTCTCTGTACTCTAAGAGTGGGTTTGTTTTTAATTTAGTAGAAAATACTTTAAATATCCACACTCTAGGCACATGTTAGATGAGAGGTGCTCAAAGTATGGTCGTGGAATCCTGGAGAACCTGAGATTTTCAGTGGTTCAGGAGGTCAAACCTATGCTCAGAATAATACTAAACCATTATTTGCCTTTTTCACTCTTGACATTTGCACAAAACCAATGGTGGTTGAAACTGCAGGTGCCTTGGCATGAATCAACGCGGAAGCACCAAGCTGCACAAGCAGTCATTGTGTAAAAACATTAACTTTATTAAATACTGGTCCTTGGGTAGGTATAATGTATTTCTGTTGCACACCTAAGTGCAATGGTTTTCTAAAGAAAAGGTTTTTATGAAACTGATCTGTGAATGGATTAAGCAGCTTCTCTTACAGAATATCATTACTTAAAAACTGACAAACTATGATTATTCATTTCTGATTATTTGACAGAAATTTCCTCAAAAATAAAGTGAGCCCTTTATTTCAAGGAAAACAACTATGACAGCATTTGTCACCAATGACAAAATCTGCACCCTCCTTCCACCACGTGCTTTCTCTGATGAGATGGTGGTGATACTAAGGAATGTGATTTTTTTTGGTATTGCATAGTGAAAAATGAGAACATTGAGAAGATTTGCAAAACTCAAGAAATCATTATTTTCCAAATGACCAATACTTGCACATTTAAAAGTATACAGGTTCAGAGACCCAGTCAAAGTTCAAAACAGACCAACTGATTCTAACGTAACAATATAAAAAGTACACTGACACAGTTTCAGATTGCACATTGCAACTTTAAGAAACTGCCTCTTGTCAAGGGCTAGTATGCTGGTATACTATCAAAGAAGAATATCCAGAATGATCTGAAACGGCTATTAAAATAATCTCTCCTTTTCCAACCACATATCTATGTGAGGCTGAACTTTCTTCACTTATGTCAACCAAAACAGTACGCTCTAATAGCAGGTAAGAGAATCCATCTGCTTTACTATGCCAGACATTAAATAAACTTGCAAGTATAAGAGAATGCCATTCTTCACATTTGATTTTTGAAAAAGTTTTCAAATAAAATATATTCTTGATAATGTATAATGGTTTGTAATTGTTTTCTCAAATAAATTAGTAAAATGTAAAAGTTTCTGATTATGAATGGACTGCAAAACATACAGTCTGCTATTCTACTCAGACAGAATGAAACAAAGTAATCCATAATGAAATGACACCAACAGGGTTCTACTCTCCTCAAAATCATTCTGTTGAAATGACAAAGATGCTTGGAAAGCCAAATAGTATTCATAGGTATAGTCGATATTTGCCTTCAAAAAACTGTCACACGTTTAAAAATGTAACATTTCTAGTTACTACACAAAAGTATCAGAGTCATAAAAGAGGAGGACAGACTGAGGGATTGTCACTGAAGGAGATAAAAAATAAATGCAACATGGGATCCTAGACAGAACATGGATTAGAAAAAAGGCAATACAGAAAAAAAAAAAAAAACAAAAAAAAACTGTGAAATCCAAATAAATTTTGTTCTTCAGGTAACAGTTCTGTATCAGGGGAGTTTTGAAAACTGTATTCTGATTATGGAAGTAGGAGATGCTGGGTAAAGGGTAGATGTCAGCTCTCTACACTTTTTAACTTGTAAATCCTAATCATAAACTCACAAAGTTTAAAACAGGAAGACTCTACTACCAAGATTCAGCACAGAACCGTTTCCAAAGCAAGCAAAACAAAAATGACAGAACTTCTAAATTCAGTGACAGAACCTACAGCAAAAGAAAAGGATCAAGCATCTTTTTTTCCTTTCCACCAAAAGTAAACATTTAAGTTGTCCTGGCAAACTGGCAAGTGTTACTGTGATGGAACACATCAAATTATGAGACCATATCAATAAAATACCAAGTTTCAAACAACACTGATCCAAGGACACAAACTGTGCTGAACTCACTCTTAGGGGAGTGAGGGGACCACCCTGATTTTAAAGATTGAACACAATGAAATCTATGGACAAACAATAGGATATGTATAAATCAGCTGAGTAAATGGTTAGTCTACATAAATATTACTTTTTGAATATAAGGTTTCAATACTCAGCAAATGTTTCTCCAAGGCAATCAAAGTATATTATTAGAATCTATCCTTTAGAGCAGGGGTCAACTAGCTACAGCCCAAAGGCCAAACCCAGCTGGCCTGTTTTTGTACAACCATGACCTAAGAATGGCTTTTACAATTTTTAAAAGGTTGTAAACAAACAAAGTAGAGTGACAGAGATCCTCTAGCCTACAAAGCCTTAAATATTTGCTATCTGGCCTTTTATAGAAAAGTTTTGCCAATCCCTGCTTTAAAGTAATAAATTTTATTTGATTAAGTGAATTTGATTATAATTTAGTTATTAAAGTCTAATGTGGACACTATACTCTGAAGTATCTTTTTTTTTAAAACCAACAATTTACTGAATTCTTTTAATATTAAACCCAGAAAGTTTTTGAAATTTGAAATAAGGAATTTTATAGAAATTATTCCCAATTCTGGAAGTAGTCTCAGGTACCACCATAATAAAATTTTCAAATTTCACTGATTCTGAAAATTTCCTATACTTCCAAGAAAAGTCATCCACTCAAGAACATTCTGCTTTAGCATGAGACCCACAGAAAACCATCAGCTATTAATAGTTACATAATAAAATATATCCTCAGTAGTCTTTTATTAACTTAACACTGATCACAAAGTTAAAATTTTCCCATTTCCTCTAAGGGTTTATAAACTGACCTTTTAGCATTTTAATCAGTATAGAAAATCTGTCTTAATCACAAACCAGTTTTGATTTAGCAAATTATTTATAAACTACAAATGTACCTCCCAATTGAGACTATATGTAAAATACACCATTTGTTTCAAAACAGATTTAAACCATAGTGAAGTTTTACAGAGCTCAGGCCAATGCCCTTTGGGAAGGGAATTATTTAGTATCAAAAATATTTTTATACATAAAGAAGTCACATTAAAAAATTTTTTTCAGATTACTCCTTAAATCTTGAAAACTATTACTTACTATAAATTATATATTTTTTGCGAACCCTTAAGATGGAATGAAAATTACCAGGTGGCCCAAAAGACCTTCCTAGAAGAGTTTTATTTTTACTGTTTTGAGTCCTTTGGTTATCTGCTCCTTACTTCACAGAACATGTATGACCCAGATTTCAAGTTACAATGGGTTTCAGCCTTCATTCAGTAAGGGGAAACTCAGTCCTCTCTTGAAATGGTAGTGTCACTGACAATCACTTTACTAACAATCACTTTAACATCTACCAGCTTACGTTTACTCACTTGGAAGAACAGGACTGACCTATTAGCCTTCTAAGGTCTCTAACCATCTCTAGACACCTGATACTGTAACTTAGATTTTAAAAAATATTTATGACCTGCCTCATTTCAAACAGAATCTGCAGCAGCCTATCCCTTATATACAAATGAGGTACTGGGTACACACAGATGAAAAACACACAGTGAAGACTGGAGTGTAGAAAACAAAAGGGAAGAAGCAATGATTTTACCAGAAATTAGCCTCATCATAATCCAATACTATCAGCCTACATTGTTTAACGCAAACATACATTGCAAAACTGTCAGACTATTCAGAGAAACCACAGGTTTCCTTCATGCTATCTTCCCCCAAAGCTGAAGCAATCATTTACTAAAAGAAGTATTTAGAAATACCTCTTGATTTAAGCATTCAAAAAGCACAGGCAGTAAGCAGACTTCACTCTGAAAGAAAAATGGAAAGTTGCCTCCTGAGCAAATTTTTATCAAGAAGTTGCTTTTCCAGTAATTTCAAGTTGAGCACCTCAAGTTTACTTCTTGAACTTGAGAGAAGAAATGAAATAGACAAAAATCAAAAGCCTTACTTTCCTAGAACTCGGGCATGTCCCGCCTCCCTGATGCCTAAGGAGGCCACTGCCCTGCAGAGTAGAGAGGCTTGGGCACTCCCAGCTCCAGGGCCCGGCATGGGAAGCACAAGGGCCATCAAAGGAGGTCTGTAACAGCCCCAAGTTTTCTTCAGACCTTCTCTGCTGCTGCTAAGTCACTTCAGTCGTGTCCGACTCTGTGTGACCCCATAGACGGCAGCCCACCAGGCTCCCCCATCCCTGGGATTCTCCAGGCAAGAATACTGGAGTGGGTTGCATTTCCTTCTCCAATGCATGAAAGAGAAAAGTGAAAGTGAAGTCGCTCAGTCTGTCCGACTGTTAGCGACCCCATGGACTGCAGCCCACCAGGCTACTCCATCCATTGGATTTTCCAGGCAAGAGTACTGGGGTGGGGTGCCATTGCCTTCCCCGCAGACCTTCTCTAGATCACGGCAATCTTGGAATCTGCCGAAGTTTGCATTTCAAATGAAGGACCTTGAATTTGCCAGAGGCAAGTAGTCTCCTGGCTCTTCTCATATTTTGAGGACCCAATTAAATCCAAAAAAATAAACAGGCTCCTTAAAAGTGGTATTTGCCTTAAAAGATACTTGAAAATTCAGAGTAAAAGACATACACCATGGAACCACTAACTGAAGACAATCACTGGAAAAAAATTTCCCCGTGGAAAGTGTTGTTGAAAGACACTAGAATTACAAAGATGTCAGACACTAAGAACAAGGTAGTAAAAAGGTTTACTATCAAAACTCTCTTTCTAGGCCACAAACAAAATGTTCATTAGTTGGCTGAAACAAACAGAACTCTAGAAATACAAAGAAGTCTCTCAATAACAGCTCACAATAGCCCTCAATAAGCAAAGCTCTCAGCACCAGACCTTCACTAACCATAATTGAGAATAAACACTGAATTTGCTTCACCTGCTCTCTTCTGCCTTGACTGCAAGTCCAGGGTCTCCAGGAGCAGCATGGCTTGTGTTCCCACTAGGGAATCAGTGCCTCTAGTACTGCCGACAGGAGTGACCCTATGACTTTCAGCAGCTCAATTTTTTCAACAACTAAGACGGTTGTTCTAGAAAATAAGCCACCTCATCCAGAGCCCTCAGGCTGCACAGCTGCAGAGAGAGGAAGTGCCAAGTTCAGGAAGACCTGCACAGACCAGGTCAGGGTCACAGACTGGTGACCTAAGGCTTTCCTCCAGGCGCCTCCACACCCTACAACCCATCTCCACTTTTCAGCTCAAAGTTTCCCTTGAAGATTGAAAAGCCGAATTATTCCGAGTAGTCCCTACCATGCGAGGCCTGCTCTGACCCAGAAGTCTTTCTTCTTGCCTTTTCATTCTCCCTGTCCTTCCCCTAGAGGTGCAGTGAGAAACTGGACAGCACTTTCAAGACACGAGGCATTAAAGACCATCTATGGAAAAATCTCACATAATTCGCACTAAGGAAAAGCTGCCTAGCCACTGAAGTTTACACTTCAATCAGATGAACGTATAGTATGCAAACTGTTTTTCCATAAAAAGTGCAACAAAATAAAAATACAGAGCTACCAAACTGGTAGGAAAAAACAAGCGAATTTTCTTCAGGATCAAGGCAAGAGACTAAGCTCAGATGTGTTTCAACCTCTCAAAATTAAACAAAATGAATGGCTGCTTGTACAGAGAGCAGAGACTAAACAAACTCTTGTTTTTGTGGTGCAATCAGTGCATCCTAAAGCCTTGTTCAAAAGGAA
>SJYX01019583.1:0-78704 GCA_006410675.1 Oreotragus oreotragus
CTGCTAAATTCACAAGGTAGTAGAATACATGATTAACATCCAGAAATATGTTGTATTTCTTTATAGTAACAATGAAACATCAGAAAGTAAGAAATAAATTCATTTAAAATCACTGCCTGCCCGCTCCCCCGACCAAAAACCCTTAGGAATAAACCGAGCCAAGGATCTGTAAGACTTATATGCTGAGAAGTATAAATCATTGATTAAAGGAAACTGAAGATGAAAACTGAAAGAAAATTAAAGGCAAACTTTCCATTTAAACAAATGGAAAGATACTCCCTATTCTTGGATTGGAAGAATTAATATTGTTAAAATGGCCATACTGCCCAAAGCAAACTACAGATTTAATGTAATCCTTATCAAAATATCCACTACATTTTCCACAGAACTAGAAAAAATAACCCTAAAACTTATATGGAGTCACAAAAGACCCACAATTGCTGAAGCAAACCTGAGGAAAAAGAATAAGCTGGAGGCATAACTCCTAGAACTGTCTATTATACACATCTAGATGTGTATAAGAGACAGGTGCTACTGCTAAGTCACTTCAGTCGTGTCCAACTCTGCGTGACCCCACAGACAGCAGCCCACCAGGCTCCCCCATCCCTGGGATTCTCCAGGCAAGAACACTGGAGTGGGTTGCCATTTCCTTCTCTAATGCATGAAAGTGAAAAGTGGAAGTGAAGTTGCTCAGTTGTGTCCGACCCTCAGTAACCCCATGGACTGCAGCCTTCCAGGGTCCTCTGTCCATGGAATTTTCCAGGCAAGAGTACTGGAGTGGGGTGCCATTGCCTTCTCCGTACTAATGTGTGAGATGAGTACAATTGTGCGGTAGTTTGAGCATTCTTTGGCATTGCCTTTCTTTGGGATTGGAATGAAAACTGACCTTTTCCAGTCCTGTGGCCACTGTTGTTTTCCAAATTTGCTCACATATTGAGTACAGCACTTTCACAGCATCATCTTTCAGAATTTGAAATAGCTCAACTGGAATTCCATCACCTCCAGTAACTTTGTTCATAGTTATGTTTCCCAAGACCCACTTGACTTCACATTCCAGGATGTCTGGCTCTAGGTGAGTGATCACACCATTGTGATTATCTGGGTCGTGAAGCTCTTTTTTGTACAGTTCTTCTGTGTATTCTTGCCAGCTCTTCTTAATATCTTCTGCTTCTGTTAGATCCATACCATTTCTGTCCTTTATCACACCCATCTTTGCATGAAATGTTCCCTTGGTATCTCTAATTTTCTTGAAGAGCTCTCTTCTATTGTTTTCCTCTATTTCTTTGCATTGATCACCGAGGAAGGCTTTCTTCTCTCTCCTTGCTGTTCTTTGGAACTCTGCATTCAGATGCTTTTATCTTTCCTTTTCTACTTTGCTTTTCACATCTCTTCTTTTCACAGCTATTTGTAAGGCCTCCTCAGACAGCCATTTTGCTTTTTGCATTTCTTTTTCTTGCAGATGGTCTTGATTCCTGTCTCCTGTACAATGTCACGAACCTCCATCCATAGTTCATCAGGGACTCTATCAGATCTAGTCCCTTAAATCTATTTCTCTCTTTCACTGTATAATCATAAGGTATTTGATTTAGGTCATACCTGAATGGTCTAGTGGTTTTCCCCAATTTCTTCAATTTCAGTCTGAATTTGGCAATAAGGAGTTCATGATCCAAGCCACAGTCAGCTCCTGGTCTTGTTTTTGGTGACTGTATAGAGCTTCCTCATCTTTTGCTGCAAAGAATTTAATCAATCTAATTTTGGTGTCGACCATCTGGTGATGTCCATGTGTAGAGTCTTCTCTTGTGTTGTTGGAAGAGGGTGTTTGCTATGACCAGTGCGTTCTCTTGGGAGAACTCTATTAGCCTTTGCCCTGCTTCATTCTGTACTCCAAGGCCAAATTTGCCTGTTACTCCAGGCGTTTCTTGACTTCCTACTTTTGCATTCCAGTCCGCTATAATGAAAATGACATCTTTTTTGGGTGTTAGTTCTAAAAGGTCTTGTAGGTCTTCATGGAACTGTTCAACTTCAGCTTCTTCAGTGTTATTAGTTGGGGCATAGGCTTGGATTACTGTGATATTGAATGGTTTGCCTTGGAAATGAAGAGAGATCATTCTGTCATTTTTGAGACTGCATCCAAGTCCTGCATTTCGGAATCTTTTGTTGACTCTTATGTTGATGGCTACTCCATTTCTTCTAAGGGATTCCTGCCCGCAGTAGGTTTTCCACTTAACACAACAGGAATCTCTGTCCATGTACTCATATATTTCTACTTCTTTTTAAAAAGGCTATACATTATTCTATTGAATGACAGTACTTTACTCTTCTAACTGTATACATTGGTTATTTCCAATTTTGTATCACAATAAAGTTATGTAATGAATATTACTTTATCTAAATCTTATTGCACATCTCTATTTCCTTAAGGTAAATTCCCAGAAGTGAAAGTGCCCATAATACGTGTTTTTAAATTACATATCAGTTTGTGTTTGAATCATAGGGTCTCCTATCTGAAAATGCAATATAAAGCTTAAGCATTTTTGTACGGTTTGGGCTCACTGTTCTTTAAGAATCCAGAGATCTAACATGCTGATTAACTGTGAGCTCATTAGTTTGTAGTAGTTAATACTAGTCTTTATTTGTGGGTAAAGGAAAACCCTGCCTAAATGAACATGAACAGTGTTGTGTTTTCTAAAGACTAATCACAAGTTTTTTTATTTGAAGTTTGAGAAAAGAATAAGGCTACTCTAATACATTGTTATCTTTTGGCTTTCTGAGATAAGTGAAACATAACTCTTAGAATAAGAATGTAGAAAATGTAACAGAGGCAGAATCACATTCACTACTAAATCCCTGTCAAATGCTTAGCTGCTTAGTGAAAAATTAGTTTTTAATAACATAATGAAACTGTACCTCAACCTACTCTACTGTGAAATGTCATTCTCTTAGGCAGCACTGCCCAAACTTTATATAAAAAAGCCCTCTGTGGTATCCACATTGGAAGGGAAGAGGCAAAACTGCCATTATATGCAGATGAGGACACTATACACAGGAAACTCTTTTAAAAAAGACAGACCCCACACAAAAACTGAAACTGCTAAATTCACAAGGTAGTAGAATACATGATTAACATCCAGAAATATGTTGTATTTCTTTATAGTAACAATGAAACATCAGAAAGTAAGAAATAAATTCATTTAAAATCACTGCCTGCCCGCTCCCCCGACCAAAAACCCTTAGGAATAAACCGAGCCAAGGATCTGTAAGACTTATATGCTGAGAAGTATAAATCATTGATTAAAGGAAACTGAAGATGAAAACTGAAAGAAAATTAAAGGCAAACTTTCCATTTAAACAAATGGAAAGATACTCCCTATTCTTGGATTGGAAGAATTAATATTGTTAAAATGGCCATACTGCCCAAAGCAAACTACAGATTTAATGTAATCCTTATCAAAATATCCACTACATTTTCCACAGAACTAGAAAAAATAACCCTAAAACTTATATGGAGTCACAAAAGACCCACAATTGCTGAAGCAAACCTGAGGAAAAAGAATAAGCTGGAGGCATAACTCCTAGAACTGTCTATTATACACATCTAGATGTGTATAAGAGACAGGTGCTACTGCTAAGTCACTTCAGTCGTGTCCAACTCTGCGTGACCCCACAGACAGCAGCCCACCAGGCTCCCCCATCCCTGGGATTCTCCAGGCAAGAACACTGGAGTGGGTTGCCATTTCCTTCTCTAATGCATGAAAGTGAAAAGTGGAAGTGAAGTTGCTCAGTTGTGTCCGACCCTCAGTAACCCCATGGACTGCAGCCTTCCAGGGTCCTCTGTCCATGGAATT
This sequence comes from Oreotragus oreotragus, assembly GCA_006410675.1. NCBI lineage: Eukaryota > Metazoa > Chordata > Mammalia > Artiodactyla > Bovidae > Oreotragus > Oreotragus oreotragus. Next base: position 3,846 of record SJYX01019583.1, read on the forward strand.
TTCCAGGCAAGAGTACTGGAGTGGGGTGCCATTGCCTTCTCCGTACTAATGTGTGAGATGAGTACAATTGTGCGGTAGTTTGAGCATTCTTTGGCATTGCCTTTCTTTGGGATTGGAATGAAAACTGACCTTTTCCAGTCCTGTGGCCACTGTTGTTTTCCAAATTTGCTCACATATTGAGTACAGCACTTTCACAGCATCATCTTTCAGAATTTGAAATAGCTCAACTGGAATTCCATCACCTCCAGTAACTTTGTTCATAGTTATGTTTCCCAAGACCCACTTGACTTCACATTCCAGGATGTCTGGCTCTAGGTGAGTGATCACACCATTGTGATTATCTGGGTCGTGAAGCTCTTTTTTGTACAGTTCTTCTGTGTATTCTTGCCAGCTCTTCTTAATATCTTCTGCTTCTGTTAGATCCATACCATTTCTGTCCTTTATCACACCCATCTTTGCATGAAATGTTCCCTTGGTATCTCTAATTTTCTTGAAGAGCTCTCTTCTATTGTTTTCCTCTATTTCTTTGCATTGATCACCGAGGAAGGCTTTCTTCTCTCTCCTTGCTGTTCTTTGGAACTCTGCATTCAGATGCTTTTATCTTTCCTTTTCTACTTTGCTTTTCACATCTCTTCTTTTCACAGCTATTTGTAAGGCCTCCTCAGACAGCCATTTTGCTTTTTGCATTTCTTTTTCTTGCAGATGGTCTTGATTCCTGTCTCCTGTACAATGTCACGAACCTCCATCCATAGTTCATCAGGGACTCTATCAGATCTAGTCCCTTAAATCTATTTCTCTCTTTCACTGTATAATCATAAGGTATTTGATTTAGGTCATACCTGAATGGTCTAGTGGTTTTCCCCAATTTCTTCAATTTCAGTCTGAATTTGGCAATAAGGAGTTCATGATCCAAGCCACAGTCAGCTCCTGGTCTTGTTTTTGGTGACTGTATAGAGCTTCCTCATCTTTTGCTGCAAAGAATTTAATCAATCTAATTTTGGTGTCGACCATCTGGTGATGTCCATGTGTAGAGTCTTCTCTTGTGTTGTTGGAAGAGGGTGTTTGCTATGACCAGTGCGTTCTCTTGGGAGAACTCTATTAGCCTTTGCCCTGCTTCATTCTGTACTCCAAGGCCAAATTTGCCTGTTACTCCAGGCGTTTCTTGACTTCCTACTTTTGCATTCCAGTCCGCTATAATGAAAATGACATCTTTTTTGGGTGTTAGTTCTAAAAGGTCTTGTAGGTCTTCATGGAACTGTTCAACTTCAGCTTCTTCAGTGTTATTAGTTGGGGCATAGGCTTGGATTACTGTGATATTGAATGGTTTGCCTTGGAAATGAAGAGAGATCATTCTGTCATTTTTGAGACTGCATCCAAGTCCTGCATTTCGGAATCTTTTGTTGACTCTTATGTTGATGGCTACTCCATTTCTTCTAAGGGATTCCTGCCCGCAGTAGGTTTTCCACTTAACACAACAGGAATCTCTGTCCATGTACTCATATATTTCTACTTCTTTTTAAAAAGGCTATACATTATTCTATTGAATGACAGTACTTTACTCTTCTAACTGTATACATTGGTTATTTCCAATTTTGTATCACAATAAAGTTATGTAATGAATATTACTTTATCTAAATCTTATTGCACATCTCTATTTCCTTAAGGTAAATTCCCAGAAGTGAAAGTGCCCATAATACGTGTTTTTAAATTACATATCAGTTTGTGTTTGAATCATAGGGTCTCCTATCTGAAAATGCAATATAAAGCTTAAGCATTTTTGTACGGTTTGGGCTCACTGTTCTTTAAGAATCCAGAGATCTAACATGCTGATTAACTGTGAGCTCATTAGTTTGTAGTAGTTAATACTAGTCTTTATTTGTGGGTAAAGGAAAACCCTGCCTAAATGAACATGAACAGTGTTGTGTTTTCTAAAGACTAATCACAAGTTTTTTTATTTGAAGTTTGAGAAAAGAATAAGGCTACTCTAATACATTGTTATCTTTTGGCTTTCTGAGATAAGTGAAACATAACTCTTAGAATAAGAATGTAGAAAATGTAACAGAGGCAGAATCACATTCACTACTAAATCCCTGTCAAATGCTTAGCTGCTTAGTGAAAAATTAGTTTTTAATAACATAATGAAACTGTACCTCAACCTACTCTACTGTGAAATGTCATTCTCTTAGGCAGCACTGCCCAAACTTTATATAAAAAAGCCCTCTGTGGTATCCACATTGGAAGGGAAGAGGCAAAACTGCCATTATATGCAGATGAGGACACTATACACAGGAAACTCTTTTAAAAAAGACAGACCCCACACAAAAACTGAAACTGCTAAATTCACAAGGTAGTAGAATACATGATTAACATCCAGAAATATGTTGTATTTCTTTATAGTAACAATGAAACATCAGAAAGTAAGAAATAAATTCATTTAAAATCACTGCCTGCCCGCTCCCCCGACCAAAAACCCTTAGGAATAAACCGAGCCAAGGATCTGTAAGACTTATATGCTGAGAAGTATAAATCATTGATTAAAGGAAACTGAAGATGAAAACTGAAAGAAAATTAAAGGCAAACTTTCCATTTAAACAAATGGAAAGATACTCCCTATTCTTGGATTGGAAGAATTAATATTGTTAAAATGGCCATACTGCCCAAAGCAAACTACAGATTTAATGTAATCCTTATCAAAATATCCACTACATTTTCCACAGAACTAGAAAAAATAACCCTAAAACTTATATGGAGTCACAAAAGACCCACAATTGCTGAAGCAAACCTGAGGAAAAAGAATAAGCTGGAGGCATAACTCCTAGACTTCAGACAACAGTACAAAGTTACAGTCATCAAAACAGTGTGGTATTGGCATAAGCAGATATAGGAATCAATGCAACAGAATATAGAGCTTAGAAATAAACCTACACACCTATGGTCAGTTAATCTTTGACAAAAGCAGCCAGAATATACAATAGGGAAAAGAATCTGTATACTAACTGGTATTGGGAAAGTTGGACAGCTGCATGTAAATCAATGAAGTCAGAACACACTCTTCACATTATAAACAGAAATGAACTAAAAATAGCTTAAATGTAAGACAGAACACTATAAGACTCACAGAACAGAACATAGGCAAAACATTCTCTGACAAAAATTGTAGCAATGTTTTCTTAGGTCAGTCTCACAAGGCAAAAAAAAAAATAAAAGTAAAAACAAATAAATGGGACCTAATCAAACTCATAACCTTTTGCACAGCAAAGTGAAAAGTGAAGTTGCTCAGTCGTGTCCAGCTCTTTGTGACTCCATGTACTGTAGCCCACCAGGCTCCTCCATCCTTGTAATTTTCTAGGCAAGAGTACTGGAGTGGGTTGTCATTTCCTTCTCCAGGGGATCTTCCCGACCCAGGGATTGAACCCAGGTCTCCCACATTGCAGACTCCACTATCTGAACCAGGGAATCCCAATGAAAGTGATTGTTCAGAAAGTTGTTCAGCTGTGTCCGACTCTGAGACCCCACGGACTACAAAGTCCAGGGAATTCTCCAGGCCATAATACTGGAATAGGTAGGCTTTCCCTTCTCCAGGGGATCACCTCAACCCAGGGATCGAACCCAGTTCTCCTGCATTGCAGGTGGATTCTTTACTAGCTGAACCACAAGGGAAGCCCAAAAGGAACCATAAACAAAAAGAACAGACAACTCAAAGGGAAAAAATATTTGTACATGATGTACCCAACAAGGGCTTAATTTCCAAACTATATAAACAGCTCATACAATTGAATAACAAGAAACCAAACAATCCAATCAAAAAAGGGCAGAAGACCTAAACAGAAATTTCTCCAAGGAAGACATAAAGATGGCCAATAGGCACATGAAAAGATGCTCAACATCAATTACTAAAGAAATGAAAATCAAAACTACAATGAAATATCACTTCACACCAGTCAGAACTGCCATGATCAAAAAAGTCTACAAACAAGTGCTGGAGAGGGTATGTAGAAAAGAAAAATCTCTACACTGTTGGTGGGAATGTAAATTGGTACAGCCACTATGAAAACCAATAGGGAGGTTTCTTTAAAAACTAAAAACAGAGTTACCCTATGATCTAATAATCCCACCCCTGGGCATATATCCAGAGAAACTCTAATTTCAAAAGATAAATGCAACACTATTTACATATTACTCCATATTAAACACAACTTACATATTACTACACGCAGCATTATGGAACATATTGCAAATGTTCATAGCAGCACTACTTATAACAGTCAAGACATGGAAGCAATCTAAGTGTCCTTTGACAGATGAATGGAAAAAGATGTGGTATACACCCACACACACACCTATATCACCCCCACACATAATGGAATACTACTCAGCCATTCAGTTCAGTTCAGTTGCTGTTGTGTCCGACTCTGCGACCCCATGAACCACAGCACACCAGGCCTCCCTGTCCATCAGCAACTCCCAGAGTCCGCCCAAACCCATGTCCGTTGAGTCGGTGATGCCATCCAACCATCTCATCCTGTCGTCCCCTTCTCCTCTTGCCCTCAATCTTTCCCAGCATCAGGGTCTTTTCAAATGNGAACCACAGCACACCAGGCCTCCCTGTCCATCAGCAACTCCCAGAGTCCGCCCAAACCCATGTCCGTTGAGTCGGTGATGCCATCCAACCATCTCATCCTGTCGTCCCCTTCTCCTCTTGCCCTCAATCTTTCCCAGCATCAGGGTCTTTTCAAATGACTCAGCCATTAACAGAATGAAATAATGCCATTTGCAGGAACATGGATGGACCTAGAGATTGTCATAACAAGTGAAGTCAGAGAAGTATAAGCTATCAGTTATATTCAGAATATAAATAAGGCATAAATATATTTACAAAACAGAAACAGACTCATAGACTTGAGAGAATGAACTTATTATGGTTACCAGGGAGAAAGGTGTGGGGGAGGGACAGAAAGTTAAGGAAAAAAATGTGCATTTAGTTGACAGGAAAGATACTCACTTTCTCTCTTCACATTTAGTATCTTTATGAAGGGTTATTTGAAGCTCGATGTACAAAAGAGCAATGTTCTATGAATTAAGGTACTCCTTCATTCATGATAATTGTTTTTTCTATATTTTTGAAATGCTTAGATAAAAACAAGCATAAACAAAACAGGCCTTTTTGTACGACAGGAAGAGAGCCAATTAGCTACAAAATGCTAAGCAGACGACAGACTGTGTAAGATTTCAAAGTAAATTGCAGATTCAAAGGAATCCATGATTTTTTAAAATTTTTATGTTTCTTCGCAACTTATGGATTACAGAGGCTCACAACTTCAAGTACTTACCAGGCTCGTTATCAATAATAAAATTAACTAGCTTTTCTTTGGTTCTATGACTTGCCTTTCTAAAAACCAACTAGCTTTTTTAAAGGCGTAAGTCATATTTTCTGTTCATCTTAGTTGTTTTTAAAAAAATCTATTGTCTTTTGAGATTTCCCAAATGGTCTAGTGGTTAAAAATCCACCTTCCAGCAGAGATGACGCAGGCTTGATCCTTCTGGGAACTAAGACCTCACACGCTGCCTGTGTACAACTACTGAGCCAGTGTGCTTTAAAGCCTGTGCCCTCCAAGAAGAGAAGCCTGTGCTCAACTAAAGAAAAGTCCACGTACTACAACAAAGACATAGTGCAGTTAAAAAAAAAAAAAATTGAGTATAAACCCAGTGAATGCTGAAAATATACAATCAGTTTCTTAATCCAAAACACTTAGTGCCAAGGCAAATGGCTGAGACAAAATGTTCATTGTCCTGTTCAAAAAGCAGAATAGTAAAGAAAATAACCACTTAGCAGCCATCAGAGTGACAACTGACTGAAGTGAGACTCAGTGTATTTTCTTGGGGGCACTACTGAGTCTTCATCGCTGCGCGGGCTTTTCTTCTAGTTGCAGCAAGTAGGGACAAGGTCACTGTAGTGCCTGAGCTTCTCACTGCAGTGGCTCCTCTTGTTGCTACGCATGGGCTCTAGGGCATGTGCACTTTCGTAGTTGCAGCACATGGGCTCAGTAGTTGCAGCTCCCAGGCTGTGGAGCCCAGGCTCAATAGTTGTGGCACACAGGCTTTAATTGCTCTGTGGCATGTGGGATTTTCCTGGGTCAAGGACTGAACCCATGTCTCCTGCAGGTGCATTTTTATTTCTGAGCCACCAGGGAATCCCAATGGACACTAAAACTAGTAGATGAAAGTTAGAAGAAACAGGTATTTGCAGTGTCTTCCCTTAAGTTACTTAATAAATTATTTTCAGAGGGACAAATAGTAATGCTGCATTGAAGATACTATCTTGTATTACCGTGTGCAAAGAGGTAAATATGATGTTGAAAGCCAGGGTATGTATACATACTTGATTAAAGCAAAAAATATAAGTTTTGGGGTCAATAATGTATATATATGTGTCAACTAAAATGAGGATAAAAGAATCCATATAGTTGTAAGTTTCTACATTTTCTATTAAGTAGTACAACATTAACTCCAAGTGGACTTTGAGAGTTAAGGACTTCTTTGTCAAAATAGGTAGAAAAAAAAAAAAAAGCAAGGCCCAACTATATACTGTCTACAAGTCATGCATTTTATAGATAAAAAGGCTATATTAATATCAAGACAGAGATCACCAAAGATGCTATTTCTTAATGCTAAAAGGGTCAAATTATTCAGGAAGATAAAACATTCAATAGCAAAGTTTTGACTGTTTTTGTAAATAAAATTTTATCAGAACAGAGCCACACACATTTATTTACATACTGTGGATGGCTGCTTTCATGCTGCATTTGCAGATTTGAGTGGATGTAAGAGACCAGGCTGCATGTCTCAGAATGTTCAAAATATACTACCTGCCCCTTTACAGAAAATGTTTGCTAAGTCATAAACAGGACATGTGGTTTATCTAACAGGAGGCAAATCAAAAGTAAAGTGGTAAATACAATTCATAACAATATTTGAAAAGAGGAAAAGAAAAAAATCAAAGTAAAATAAGGTTATGTATTTTAGGGACTATACCTTGATTAGAGGTAACAAAAATGTAAGAATAAGCCTCAAGCAGAAGTTGAAATTCAGTTATATTTTCATTTAATGAACAGTCCTAGCTCAAGACAGAACCTCAATATATTTTTAACACAGGCAACTAGTTTTTGCAACATACAGTAAGTGAAACTAAAAGGATACCAATCTGACAACATTTCTCTAAAACAGAGCATTTGGTTTTAATGACTTATTTTTTGCTCTGACATTAAATGGGTGACAGTATAGTATAAACTCCAACCAGCCAAATTTTAGGAAAATTCTATTTGTTCAAGTAACAAATGTAAATGGTTACAAGGAATTGTGTTAATGTATACTTGAGTTCAAACTTCACAGCAAAATTCTTAAAGAATATGAACAACTCCAATATATTTATTTACTTACTTGTATTCTCCATCAGGAAATGAACATACACACATAGGAATCATTTGTAAAACTTTGACTATAGTAGAGACTGAAATTTGCTTAAAATAGATTAATATTAATCTTTTTTACAAAAGAACATATATACACATAAACACACACACTTGGTTTTTGATTGAGGTGTATACAGAACCAAAAAGCAAAAAAAAAAAAAAAAAGTATCCAACATACTAAGGTTAAGACAAACAACAGGAATAAGAAAGATGCTACAAGAGACAGAAAAACTAGGAAAAAACAGAAATGAAGATGGGTGACTATTAGTACTCACTGTTAAATATGAAATATGGGTTTTTTTCTTTAGAGAGATTAACAGATTAAAACTATTTTATTAAAAAAAGGCTGAAAACTACATGCAGTCTCTGCCTACACAGGTTTTTAAGAATAGGCAAATTGAGTGGCTTAAATGAACGTATACTTGCAAGAATAGTCTATATCTGAACTGTGTAGTTGGATGGAAATTAAAGTTACAATCAATTAAAATTAAATAAAATTAAGAATTCAATTCTTCCACTGCACTAGACACATTTTAAGTGCTCATTAACCACACATGGCTAAAGGCTACAGTACTGTATAGTGCAGACAAAGAACATTTCCATCATCACAAAAAATTCTACTGGGTAGCACTGGGCTAGGCTCAATATCTTGAATAGACTATGCCCCTTAAGGAATGCATAGCAATTTAAAATGTAATATATGACACGATGCTTTTTGAAAAAATTTCAGAACTATACAAAATGCATACAAATATATGAAACTTATTAGTTTGATATTGTTTAGTGTAACTAGTGATTTACAAAAAATGTATTTTCTAAATAAAAATTCAGATATACTATGGTTAAAATACATAAGTAAATCTAAGTTTACCTAAGTCAAAGAGAGATACAAATAATGAGGAATACACCAAGTAAAATCAATGGTTGTGGTAGCATAGTAATAAAATCAAGCTAAATACAAATATACAAATTCTTCTTAAAGACCATTTAAAACATTCAATTAAAAATAAAGTACTAAAAAATTCCCTTGTATAAAAAAAATACATGAATGAGGATAAGGTTATGCTTTAAAATTAAATGGCCTAATGTAAAACTATTTCAATAAAAGATGATATATTAAACGAAATTTAAATCAGAATTAACAAATAAATTTCTGAATATGTAGCAAAGGTAGAATCCAAGTTATCCATATATTAATAAGAAATTCATAACTGACTGAAAATGATATTTGTGGGCGAACATGTAAGATTTTAAAGAATAAAGCTAAAGGTATCCATAAATAATTCTGTAAGTTACAACAGGTTTTTATGTGACAATATAGACACTTAATACAATAGCTATTTTTTAATATTTATACATTATTTCTATAACTATTTACTGTATTTAAAAAAAAATTAGAACTTATATCATGTATCTTACTACATTTTAAATGTAGTAAAGTTATTTTAAATTCACTGAATAGGGGTGAAGGGAGACTCAGATGAAGGTGATCAAAGGATATACATTTCCACCTGTAGGTAAGTAAGTACTGAACATGTAACATACAGCATGATAAAGAGAATTTACACTGCTTTCTTTAACTTACATATTAAAGTTGTTAACAGAGTAAATCCTAACAGTTCTCTTCACAAGGAAAAACAACTTTTCTATTTCTTTAATGTTTTTATATAAGATAATGGATGTTCACTAAACCTATTATGGTCATCAGTTTATAAGGCAAATTATTAAGTTGTATATCTTAAATTTATACAGCACTATGTGTCAACAGTATTTCAATAAAAGGAGAAAGAAAAATTCACTGATGCCTGATTTTAAAAACCTAATCACAAATGAGAATAAACAAGCAGAAGACAGTGGAAAGCAACTAAGGGAAAAAAAAAAAAAACCTTAGAAAAAATAATGAAGGTTAAGAAGAATATTCTGAAGAACTAAAGAAAGTTTTAAGCAGTAAAACACAGAAACAGGAAGTAAAAATTTAAGACCAAATAAAAACACGTGTCAGATCAGGTTCTTTACTAAATTAATAATTAGATAATAATTTGCTCTTGTTTTGGAGTCACAGATTAGTTTTCCTCCCCCACCATGCCAGTAGATAAACACATAGTGTCTATATACTGAGATTCACAGTTTCTGGATTTATTTTCCCACCACTTAGACTATGGATCATTGCTATCATATGAGAATGTTTGTTTAACTCCTCTTGCTGAAGTTTTACCAGGGACTCTTTCTCTTCCAAACGACCTTCTAATTGAGCCTTTTGAACTTCCAGGGAGGAAGCCTGAAAAAAGAGGGTGGTAGAGAGAAATTGAAGAAAACAACTTAGCATGTTTTCTCTTCACAGAAACCTGCTTTAAGAAACCTGTCCTTATGTTTTATTTGTAAGACAACCATATCAAGGCACATTAACAATTATACAGTAAGTTTAAGATCTATAACTGTTAAACAATAATAAACAAATTGGGAAGACATGATTCAATTTGTCTTTTTAAGCCTGGACTTCTGCAGAAAATACTACATATTACTATTTAGAATTACTATTAAGATAAACATATTAAAGCTAAATTGTATGCCTCTCCTGTCACTTATATTCTGTAGCTGTTCGGTCTTTTTAATCTTGGTCTATTTGCATCTTCCTTGAAGTAGATGGTCCAGAAAGCATTATTCATAGGTACCGCACTCAGTGAAATTGTTAGTTGCTCAGTTGTGTGTAACTCTTTGTGACTCCATGGACTGTAGGCTGCCAGGCTCCTTTGTCCATGGGATTTTCCAGGCAAGAATACTGGAGTGGGTAGCCACTCCCTTCTCCAGGGAATCTTCCCAATCCAGGGAATGAACCTGTGTCCCCTGCATTGCAGGCAGATTCTTTCCTGTCTGAGCCACCTGAATAGCCCACACTGAAGCAATCATGATAGTGTAGAAAGAGCAATGAACTTAGAATACAGGCCCACTATTTCACATAGCTACGTGACAACCTTGAGCAAGTAACTATGTGAAATAGTAGGCATATATTCTAAGTAAAATGAAAATATTTATAGTAAGTGTGAAATGAAATGATGTAATTGTAAAATGTAAAATAGTAAAATGAAAATATTTATACTTATATATTAGTATATTTATTAAAGTGAGGAAGAGATGCAGTTATATACATATATACAGGTAGTTATCTGTACGTGACATTATGAACTGAGAATCTCTTTCTGTATTCTTTGCCCTCTTGAAAGCAACAAGTGCTGGAACACAGTATACATTTAATGTGTAACAATTTTAGAAAATATAAGTTTTCACACTGTGAGAGCCCTCATAACAAACAACTGTCAAGTCAATTTGAGCTTCTGGTATCTTCTAAGCAAAATTACTGAAGAAACAGAACACTGATTTATACAGATTTACCTTTTTTCACAAAATAAGATTTTATCATTTCATTGCAAATGAGAATGCAATAGATTCTTACCTTAATGCTCAATTCTTTTCTTATCTGATCTGTTCTATTTAATTCTTTTCTAAGGACACCAATGGTTTCCTCTTTGTCTTCTTTTTCTCTTTGTAAGACTTTAATCTTTTCTTCCTGTACTTTTATTTTTTGTTCTAGGTCTTAAAGCAAACAGTCAGCTTTATACTCAAAGGTCTTAAAACAGTCAGCTTTATACTCAAAGGTCCTATATTGACATTATCCCAAAAAGGTTTAGAACCTATTATGTTATAAAAGACAATTACAAAGAAAAAAGAAACATCTTGCTACACATAAATTATATAGTATTTGATGAATTTAAAAAAATCACGAAACTTTCCTCCTATGCCAGGATTCTACAGTGGTGGTGTAGTCGCTAAGTTGTGTCCAACTCTTGTGACCCCACAGTAGCCTGCCAAGCTCCTCTGGTCCATGAGATTCTCCAGGCAATACTGGAGTGGGTTTTCATTTCCTTCTTTATGGGATCTTCCCAACTCAGGATATGAACCTAGGTCTCCTGCATTGCAGGCAGATTCTTTACCAAATGAGCTACAAGGGAAGCCCAGGATTCTATAGAAAATGCTAAATTGTCCCTGTCTTTCCCTCTTCCTCTGTTCTAAATACAAGATATAGTAATGAGGGGAAGGACAATCTCTTATAGAGTTTAAGGGTTAGAAAAGAAAGGGTAAAAGAAAATTATGAACAATTATATAGGCAGATGTCTGTGCTTTAAGGCAAGTGAGTCAGAACAAACATTTTTGTCGATCACTTTAAGAGTTACTACCATTAAGAAGCCAGCAACTATAAGTTACCTAGCACTGCCACCTGCTGTTATTTTCTTAAAAAAAATTTTTATTTTAAAAAGGGCATTCATTTCCTATAACTCATGATTTCAAAAAAAATGTATTGCTTTTTTTAGTCTAACTAAACTGCTTTGTGGCAAGAAAAGGAGACTTTTAAGATATGATTTAAAGATTAAAAAAAAATGACAGAAGTAGAAAATGAAACAGCAAACTAAAAACCACTCATGCTTTTTCTTCCAACATAAGATTTATTAAAATATAGACAATTTATTAAACAAGCTACTTACTTGCTAGCTTACATTCTCTGTCTACTAGTTGGTTCTGTACTTCTTTTCTCTGTTCTTCTTTCTCTTTCAACTGGGCAATAGTTCTGAAGTTATAAGACAATATAGAAGAAAACATTAGTGAACCATGTAATTTCTTTTTCTCTCCAACAAGTATTTTAAGAGGAAATTTCTAAGACTAGTAATCACTCTTAAATTCTGCCAAATATGTACTTTATATCTATAAGTAATAATTCTATTAATTTTATACATAAAATAATGTTCTATATATAGGGAATCATTTTCTTTTTGAAAAATCCAAATAATTGAAGTAAAAAACTATAAATTTTACTTTTCATTTTGTTGCTTGAGTGACTCATTCAGCTTTTTCACAGTCTCAATTTGTTTATTTAGAGAATCACAAGTGACCTGTAAATCTTTGTTCTTTTTTTCAGCAGTTTCATTCCTGAAAAGACAAGGAGATATTTTTTGTAGAGGAAAACACAGAGAAAAAGGAACTGAGTGTCTATTTCTTCTGACTAAATTGCATATACTACAGGAAGAGTAGGAATGCTATGTGAACAAGCAAGACATAAATAGAGTTAGGTTAACTCTAAAAGACAATAAAGGTATGTTTTGGCTGACTGAAGAGGTAAAAAAATACTATGAAATGGAAACATGTGGGACATTAACTTCATATTTATTGATAAAAAGCTTTATTTACACAATGCTGCATTACAAAATTTGCTATTAAAATACATGTCTTTTTCTTTATAGTCAAGTCCAGAAACTGAACGTTTCTCTTAAAGGGTAAGGTATTAAAAACAAAAAAAATTAAACTTACACCTATCATCACTAGCCTGTTGGGCATAATACATGTTCAAGGAAAAACATCAAATTAATGAATTAAGTGGTTGAAGATTTTAAGTTTCTCTTGCCTCTTTATAGTTCTGCATCATATAGTCCTGTGCTTATTTTACCTGTAAGGTAAACATATAAAAAATCCTTTCCAAAGTGGTACTTTGACACCTAACTATCTTAAGCATAAAATGTCCTTTCAGAGGATAAACAAAATGGTGGCATTGGCCAAACGTGGCCAGCGGAAGTTTTATTTATCCCACAACGAGTTTGTAAAATTCTGAATTTGAATGCCTTGAGATATCCCTACCATTACAAATAAACTTTCCCAGCCAGCTTCATTTGTTATCCACCTGGCCCCTCAAGGCTGGTTTCACTTTCTGGCCCACCCGTCACTTACTATCTGGAACACAAGCAAATCCTAGAAAGCCTATTTTCTCTTGGAGCACTGCCTACTTTCTTTTACACCCTCAGTTCAGTTCAGTTGCTCAGTCATGTCTGAGTCTTTGTGACCCCATGAATCACAGCACGCCAGGCCTCCCTGTCCATCACCAACTCCCGGAGTTCACTCAGACTCACGCCCATCGAGTCAGTGATGCTATCCAACCATCTCATGCTCTCTCATCCCCTTCTCCTACCCCCAATCCCTGCCAGCATCAAAGTCTTTCCCAACGAGTCAACTCTTCGCATGAGGTGGCCAAAGTACTGGAGTTTCAGCTTTAGCATCATTTCTTCCAAAGAAATCCCAGGGCTGATCTCCTTCAGAATGGACTGGTTCAATCTCCTTGCAGTCCAAGGGACTCTCAAGAGTCTTCTCCAACACCACAAGTCAAAAGCATCAATTCTTCGGCACTCAGCCTTCTTCACAGTCCAACTCTCACATCTATACGTGACTACTAGAAAAACCATAGCCTTGACTAGACAGACCTTTGTCGGCAAAGTAACGTCTCTGCTTTCAACATGCTATCTAGGTTGGTCACTGAACACTAACAGTCCACATCAGGGCTGCCTCAAACAATCAGACTTAAAGTTGCCGGGGGAGACTATCCTATTTAAAAATCACCGTGTCCTCACAAATTTTGTAGACGCTATACATTTTCCACCCTTCATTTTTATTGATGGGCAAGTAAAATAAGGGCTTCTCAGGTGGCATGGTGGTAAAGAACCTGTGCTTTCAATGCAAGGGGCAATTCCTGGTCAGGGAATTAGATCCTGTATGCTGCACAGTGAGGCAAAATAAAAAATAAAAAGAAACATTATCTTGCTTAAAAAAAAAAAGTTAAAAAAATAAGCACACAGACCTATAAAGTTAAATTTTTCTGTATCTCTATATTAATAACAGAGAAAGGAGGACATTTTTTCAAGTCTTAACCTATCTTAAAGTATATATAAAGAAACACAAGTTAACCACAGTGTAATTTTTGTTTCGCAGAAGTAAATAACTATTACTGATCTTCCTCATAATTAGTAACTTAAAACTGGCTTAAAAGATAAAAAGTGACAAGGGGGTAATAATCTCATACTTTGTTAGTGAGTATAAATTGGCATTGGGATAGCCTTTCTGAAGGTAAACTGGACAATCAATCAAAAATTTAAAAGCACATACCCTTTAAACCAGCAATTCACCTGTAAGAATTTATCTTGCAGATACAGTCATACATATAAGTAAACTACACTCAAGGACTTTAAAAAGAAATACTGACTACAAATTCCAAGGTGAGTTAAACACTAACATCCAAATTTCTATGCTATTAGGCTGATGATAGGACAACTGTTAACATTCAACTACTTTTGATCTGCAGAAGTGGCCAATTCATATGGTTCAACCTAGTATGAACTGTGACAACTAAGGTCATTCAACAATTACTTATGCTGTGCCTAACCATGTACCAATCACTATTTTAGGCTCTAGAGATCTGTCAGGAAATAAAACAGGTGAAACTTGTTCTTGTGGTACTAACATCCCAGATGACTGATGACTGAATAAATGAAACTGGAAAGAGACACTTATATTCTGTTTCCAGCTGTAGTACTGAATTTGAGTAAGCAATACTTCATTTCACTACGACATAAGTTTCTTGCTAACTACTTATATTAGTAGTATTACTAGAACATATGAATGTTCAGAAAAGATCTTTAGGGACAGAGAATAGAAATGCTGTATGTTCATTCTAACTTCACACAGAAATTTTTACTTTATTAATTTACCTCTGAAGAAGTTCCATGTAGGATTTTGTCAGAACTTCGTGTTCTTCAGCCACAGACTCTAACTTCCTATTATGTTGAAAGAGATGCTCAATATCACTCTGGGCTCTTTCCGATTCAACCTGCTGTGACTTCAGCAACACAGCAAGCTCTTCGTTTTTTCTTTCAACTTCTCTCAACATATTAGCAAGTGTTCGAGCCTAAAAGAAAATGGAATACTTTTCTACTATCATTTATATAATATGCTCAGTTTCTATAATTTAAAAAATTAATGAAATAAATCTGCTTATTGTCAATTATTAGGCCAGTCTAGAGTGACAGAGGGAAAATTTTCCTCTCGAACATCAAGGGTGACAGTGGGGTCTTACAATTTTCACACGGTGTGAGAAGTACTGCACTGGGAGGAAGGGTCACCAAAAGTGTGGGAAACAGAAGACCAGAGAAAAGCTTCCTGGGAAATGGTGGAAGCTTTTAATAGATTTAATTTATTTAATAGACTTAATAATCTAAAGGATTATTAAAAGACAGAGAGAAGAAAAGATATTCCAGATATAGAAGAGCAAGTGCAAGGGCAGGAAAACATAGAAGTATGTCAAGTTTCAGAAACTGCAAAGCAATCTAATCTATTTACCTGGAAAGAACGCAAAGAAGTGCAAGGAGATGGGGAATGAGAAGTAGTTAAAATCCTTGTGCAGTAAGTTCTTGGTAATTTAAATTCTCTTTTGAGCTAAAAGGCGAGACACTGAAGGATATTCGGCAAAGGAGCAATAGGATCAGAGTACTGCCTCAGGTATGACTGTGAAGAGGAAAGAGGATGGGTAGATCCAGACATAGCCCTCTACTGTATGTAGAGGGTGGATGAGAGGAGGGCCCTAGACTGAACTAGGAAGACTAATTAAGAGACTCTGCTGTCATTCATGTGAAAAAATAAAAAGGACCTGGCCTGTAACAAATGGCCGTAAGAACAGAGACAGGGCAAAAAGTATTATGTAGAATCAACTGAATGTGATGAATGACTTAACTGTAGAAGGTAAACTGTGATTTCCAGATTTCTTGTTTGGAGAACTCTAAGAACAGTACAGGGAGTACATAAGAAAGAATACATTTTTTAAAAAGGGAGGGTGATGAGCTCATTACTGGTTCTATCCAGTCTGAAATATTTGCTGTGTATTTAAATGGAACTACACAGAAGATACTTAGTGCTTAAAGAAAAAGATCTGGCTCAGCATATAAAATTTGGTGAATAAACATTCTGGTAATGAGTAGAAACCATGAATCACCTAAATAAAGGAAAAGGGCTTAAAACATAATCCCACTCAACATTTCAAGGGTGAGTAGTAGATAGAAAAAGATTTAAGAAAAGAATATACATTGAGGTAGAAAAAAGATAACTGTGTAACCAAAATTAAAGGGGAGATAGTCTTAAGACAGAGGAAGTAGCTGTGCCAAATGCTAAGAATAACTTACTTCAATCAGAGTAATGAAGGTAAAACTAATATTTTGTACATGTTCTATTCATTTATTTTTCTACTAATCAGATGTCTTTATTGGAGAAGGCGATGGCACCGCACTCCAGTACTCTTGCCTGGAAAATTCCATGGACGGAGGAGCCTGGTGGGCTGCAGTCCATGGGGTCGCCAAGAGTCGGACACGACTGCGCGACTTCCCTTTCATTTTTCACTTTCATGCATTGGAGAAGGAAATGGCAACCTACTCCAGTGTTCTTGCCTGGAGAATCCCAGGGATGGGGGAGCCAGGTGGGCTGCCGTCTATGGGGTCGCACGGAGTTGGACACGACTGAAGTGACTTAGCAGCAGCAGCAGCAGATGTCTTTATATTGTACACACCTCAGTCTCAGCTTGAGTTCTTTGACAGCGATACTGAGCAATCAGTCTATCAGCCTGTGCAAGGGCTAGAGCTTTTGCTTCTAAGAGATCCTGTAGCCTGCTTTCTTTGGACTGTAAGAAAACATACAATAAATCTTCAATTCCTGGAAAATCTCTCTTAGGGTTTAATTGATACACATAATTAAAATAAGGTTGTACTCACAGCTAATGTGGATAGTTTCATCTCATATACATCCATTATGTCAGATAGTCTCACATCATTAATCTGATCCTTTACCTGGTTTTAATAAAGTAAAAAAAAAAAAATCAGAAATCATTAGAATTCAATTAAAAAAAAACCCTACTGAAACCAAATAATTGAAACTCAATAACAAAGGGAAAAAAAGAATGTCATATGAGGCAGGTCACAAACATTTCATTAACCTATTGCAGAATATCTTGGTGATCTGCTTAGGGGAATTTAAAGTATATTTAAACTGGGGGTGATGGGGCAGGGGTAGGAAAGTAGGCTCGTATGGGAAAACTAAGGGAAAATTGATAGCTGTATTAAAACGTTGGAATTTTATGACTGAGTTTTTCCTCTTTCCAAACTTTCTAGAATATTGCTACTTTTTATATTAAATAATGTTTCAATGATCAAATCTGTATCTAAAGTGGTTTAAGTAAATGTTATAATAAGAGTTGATATTTAGTTGGTATGTTGTGGCTCAGGTGGTAAAGAATCTGTCTGCAATGCAGGAGACCTGGGTTTGATCCCTAGGTTGGGAAGATCCCTTGGAGAAGGGAAAAGCTACCCACTCCAGTATTCTGGCTTAGAGAATTCCAGGGACTGTATAGTCCATGGGGTCGCAAAGAGTTGGACACGACTGAGCGACTTTCACTTTCACCTTAGCTGGTATGTACCAGGCAGAATCCCACTTTTCATGGCTATTTATCACTCACCACAACTCCAGATTGAAGTTTCTCTATTAATTCCTCAATGTTCAATCCAGGAACTCTATCTTTCAAAAGTGGAGGAGTTAAACATTTTACTGATGTTGGAAAACTGTGATTTAATGACTGCAAAGGCACTCTTCTAGGCATATGTTCTGTTTCCTGTTGTCTATAGGCATTGTTTGCTGCTATACTTTCTCCAAGTCTGAGTGGGAATCAAAGTAAAAAAGAGAAATAATTACATGAAAATAGAGCAAAAGGCAGAGTTAGTATACAATCAGGGACTCATTTAGAACAGGTCTTTTGAGAATTAAGTCTTCAAATATTCTGAAATAATCTTGGACTATATGATGAGGCAGAATTTGGGGAAATACCCAAACTTTGCCAGAGGAAAACTCTTCTACTTGCAACCCTTTACAATGACAACTCCACCTCTGGTTTGGAGCCTCTAGAACTAGTTTGTGAGTATGGATTATTTGTAAAAATTAAAGTTATTGTTATTGGTAAGAACATCCTTCTAACCATGGGCAATAACACCTGGCCTTTAGTTTTCCTTCACTCTTCCCTTTTCTCACTCAATATTATTCTTACCAACCTGATCACCA
This sequence comes from Oreotragus oreotragus, assembly GCA_006410675.1. NCBI lineage: Eukaryota > Metazoa > Chordata > Mammalia > Artiodactyla > Bovidae > Oreotragus > Oreotragus oreotragus. The sequence continues at coordinate 22,277 of SJYX01019583.1, forward strand.
TTCTGCCCCCTGCTTCTGAAAATATCATCTCAATGGTTGAAACTGATGAGTACAGTAGATAATTCTGTCTGGCCACTATCCTACCTTCTTTAATGACAGAATTTTTCTTTAAGAATCCTTTCCATGGTAAATGACCCAGATCTAGTCAATGAAAGCAATATTCAGATTTAACACTCAAACAGCTGGGAAGGAAAAGCTCTTTCTATGGAGAAACTAAATTGGTAGGATGTAAGCTTAGTACAGAAGCTACTGCATTAAACAAAGGTGTTGAGATAGGTATAGCATCTGAATAATAAATTTAATCACCTGAATGGATCTAGCTATTTTCTAAATGAGTATACATCTGGTCTTCTGATTTGTTGAAATCAAAACATTTTTAATCGAAAGTTTTTTTTATTTGAAGAACGATTATTACAATGAAGTCTTCAATTCACTAATTTTCTAATTTGTCCATACTGAAGACTATTAAAGAAATTGGCAGGATATTTTGGCACCACAAGAGATACACTGCAAGTGATTATAACTCACACTAATGCAGGAAAATCTGGCAGTGGAGAAGCTTCCAATAATATTCCCAATCCAGACTGTACTTGTTCTCTATTATCTGATGTTAAAGCAAAAGCCAAGGGAGTAATCAGGCGAGGATCCTACACACATCAGAAACCAGAAAACAAAAGGTCAGGTCTTTCAGAGTAAGGTGAATAAACAGACCTAAATTATAAAATAACTCTAGGCAAATTCTAAGTATTTCTATCTGATGTCTGAATGTATTTATTAGTCTTTACCTAATGTTAGTTAAAAAAAATCTGGCAAAAGTTTTGAATGCTTTTACTGTGCCTGAGAAAATCATATCTTAAATATTTTGATTTATTTAAAATATCATCTACAACTGATTGATGTTTTGAGTTACTGTTTTCTTTTTCTAGCTACCATTTAAAAGAAAAACTGGCTAGAAGAAAAATGGTAAATCATTTGCAAATTAAAGTAAAAAAATAAAATTCAAATTAATTTCATAAAATATTTTAATTTAGTAAATGAAACAATTATACTTTAAAGTATAAGTCCTTCAAATCAGTAAATATTTCCATTAGTACTTTAAGCCTCAAATCATCTATTGTGAAAAAATTTTTATTGACATAAAATCACTGTGACTCAATTTAAAATTTGAGTAAGTTGCTAACAGAGAAAAATATTACAATATAAATCCTTTATAATTATCAACATTTTAAAATGTTAAGTGTTTTATAGGTACTCAAATATAATCTAATGCCACAGAACCATAGGAGATGGCTTTTACCTCAAAACCCTCATGGTAACCCTTCATATCTCCTCCTTGAAGGGGGATCATTATTTCTACTTTGAAGTCAAGAAAACGAGCTCACAGAGGTGAAGTAACTTGCTCAAGTCTGTACTAAGAAATGGTGGAGTCAAAATCTGAACCCCATCTTTTAAGCCCCGTGCTCTCAAAGTATACAAGTATGTTCCAGTTTGGCTTCTACTCTGTCTATACAGGCGCTGGAGACATTTGTGTTATTATAGTAACTTAATTCACACGTTTGTTAAATATCTGTTATAAGCCAAATTTTGTGGTTATCAAGGAAAACATCTAGAACTTGTGTTTAGTTACTATGGTCAATAAAGTTGGTGAGTTAGCTATTTTTTGCACACCTATCAAATTATCACTCACAATCAAGTTTTCTTCCAGATGTCTTCTTCCCGCCTTAATACTCTACCTCATTAACCTTAACAAAAAACAAACACTCCAAAATAAATACCACTCCCCCCTACCATAAAGCCAACAGAAACAAACGAAGAAACCAGAAATATGACAAAAGAAAGGAAAAAGCTGTGGAACCACGGCTATCATGAATATCCCATACTTCAGAATCAGAAGCACTTAGGTTTAATCCTTGTGAAACTCTATAAAATAACTGTAGTGAGAATATTATATCAATTAACAATTTTCAAATTTTTTCCAATGGCCAGTTCTAAGAAAAACATTAATCTTCTAAAGATTATTAAAGCAGAAACATCTATTAGGAAACATTTATATATAAATCAATTTCAATATTTTAAGAGTTTAAACTCACCTGAAGGATTTTGTAGAAGCTTACTTCCATACCAGGAACCAACTGTTTAAGTTTGTTCATCAAATCAAGAGTTTTCAAAATCACATCAGCAGCAAGTTTGCTTTAAAAATAAGCCATATTTAACTTAGATAACTCAAAAATTGTTTACAGCTTATTTTTGTCCATAAATCTAAAGAAAATAAAAACCCAAAACCTTTGTTTTTAAACCTCAAGATTAACCACTGTTTGTCATGAGAAGTAAAAATATCAGAGACCAACATCCTTATAACCCAAGATCCAAAGAGAACTGGTATTAACAGTTTAAGTTTAGACAGTGTTTCTTTTTCTAATCTCAAATACCAACGTGTTTCAACTTTTGCTTGAAATTACTAGTAGTACTAGCAACAGGACTCATTTAATTCTTAGTTTTGTCACTAGAATATTAACAGTAGAGGGCAATTCTGCATGTGTGGGTGTTGTCGTTTCAGTGTGTCCAACTCTTTCTGACCCTGTGACTGTAGCTCATGAGGCTCTTCTGTCCATGGGATTCTCCAGGCAAGAATACTGGAGTGGGTTGTCATGACCTCCTCCAGAGGATCTTCCAGACCCAGGGACTGAACCAGAATCTCTAACATCTCCTGCACTGGCAAGTGGGTTCTTTATCACTAGCGCCACCTGGGAAGCCTAAGAGGGCAACCTTCAGCAATGTAGAGTATCTAACATTTACTGAACAAATTATACTAAGCTGTTTTTCACAGCCTTTTAATTGAAAAGGAGTACAAAAAAGTAAAAAGAGATCATTGTTATTCTTGAGGAGTACAATTACTGACAATTATGACATTTATGAAAACTGGAACAAGTTAACTTGTTAGATGAACTTAATTCATAGGGGAGGACAGGGATAAAATAATCTCATTACTATCAGTGAAAATCCACATTTAACTGTAAGCCTTAACATGCCAAGAGTTGTCTTTATTAAAAGAAACTTTCAGCAGTGATTGGTTTCTTTGAAATAAAAATGATCTTTCTGTTTTTTTTCATGCTTTGTCATTTCAAAACATAAAATTAAATATAAAATAATTACTGAGTCAAAGTCAGGAAGGCACTCTAGAAAAAAAAATGCACTGAAGCATAAAAGACTTGTAATCACAATAAATTAAAACAAGACAAATAAACCTAAACAATGAAAAACAAATCACAGATATTAATATCTGTTCAGAAGCACTTGATCTATGACTTAAATTTAAAAAAATTCATTATGAATATATTTTAAATTATCTTCTATATCTTGAGTTAATAGAACATACCCAAGGATGATCCTCTAAAACGAATGAGAAGCATTACATCTTCTGATTTTTATTAAGTTTGGACTTACATTTTGCCATTTGTATTTCATATACTCACCATATTTCAGAATCTGCTACCTTTGTTCCAAAGCCCATATCAATCTTGCCATATGTAAACTGTTGTTCTATCAGAGTGGTACACTTGATAGTAGTGAGAATTTTTGCAACATGCATTTTTAGAGTATCATCTCCACAAAGAGGTTAAGTTTTGTTAAGAAAAACAAAAAATTCTCAAAAAAACCCTTATATTTATATAGCACTTTACATATTTAGGATGATTTCAAACAAATTATTCTTGTCACTGAAATTTGCTGTAATTATTGATACATTAGCTCAATGACAGATTAGGAATTTAGGAGCTCAGAGCCATTTAAATGACTGACAAGTGGCAAGAGATGGGACTGCCACCAAAGTTTCTGACTCAAAAGTAAAACAGAGAAAGGATCTGCTTTTCGCTGGATGTTAGTTTTTTATTAACAGGTTTCACAATGGGTCAATAAATACTTGTTGAAATAAAGGAAGTTCTTTTCTCAATTTCTCTGTAAGTTAATTTGAATATCTATTATTAAAAAGGGGTTAAGTTTGGTACTAGTCAATGAGAGGAGGCCTAAATATTTTAGAGTATCTAAAGGTCAAGCAAAATAATCCTGTCTTTACAGCAGTGGTTTTCAAATTTGGCTGCATGTTAGAATCACCTGGATAGTTTAAACAGTCACAAACATGCCTTCACATCCCAAGGTTCCACATTATTTTAACTGAACCAGTCTCTGGAAGTAGGAGTCAAGCATCAGTATTTTTAAATGTTCTCCAGATGATTTTCCTACACAGCCAGAATTGAGAATCACTGCCATCAAGAAAGAAGAAAATTAAGAAGGAGCAGCTCAGAGAAGAAGTTAAAAAGATGCTGACTTTGCTATAGGGCAGGACAAAATTGACTACATTCTTGCTGCTCTGAAATACAAGGTTATCTTTTTTATAAGTAAGTGTGATGTCATCTTTATTGACAAGCTAAAAAACTGAGCTAAAATAATAACTACCAATATATTTTTCTTCTCTGATATAGTCCATCACAACATACATCATCCAGAGGCAGCAATTAGCATCAAAAGAGAATATCAGGGTAGTTATTTATGTATCTACTAACCTCCAGTTATGATACAAAATGTACAAACCAAACTTAAAAAGCATTTCGGAAAATGTCTGAAAGTTTTACACAGAAAAAAATGGGAAAAAACACTAGGTAACCTTTTCTAAGAGACTCTTCTGTGAGTATCAGTTCTTTAATTTAAACTTGAGTTCAGTAATTCTGTAGATTCAAGCATGAGAGGTATAAAATTATAAAGACATAAAGACAGTAAAAATGCAGAAAATAAATTCTAAAAAATATAAGCAGTTAGTTTCCATGGTTAAACTGAAGGATATTTAACAAAACTTCAATGGCCTTGATCATTCTTGCACATTTTTTCCTTATTAAGGCTTCATCTAGATTTTGTTCTGTGAACTGAAGCTGATCAAGGATTGTAGGCAGCAGAAGAGTCACAAAACGATCAGCTGAGGAACAGTTAGCAGTATCTATGACATCCTGGAGAATTCATCACCACCAAAGATTTAAAAACAAAAGAGAGAGAATACAGAAGGCACAGTCATCACTGAACTGCAACTCTCTTTAAATTTCTTATACAGATGATCCTTGACAAGTGTGAAGGTTAGGGGTGCCAACCTCACCATGCAGCTGAAATCTACGTGTAATCTAGTTGGCCCTGGCCTCCTGTATCTGTGATTCTGTATTTATGGATTCAACTAACCTTGAAGACTGTGTAGTACTGTAGTATTTACTATTGGAAAAAAAAATCTACATATAAGTGGACCCAAGTAGTTCAAACCTATGCTGCTCAAGGGTCAATTGTAGTTACTTCAGATATTCTCGACCTGTGTCTCCTATTTAAAATCTACCCTTTCATCCAGTTTTGAGGGCTATGATGACTTTATCAAATGGACCAGTCTCAAACAAGACTTTTTAAAGTAGGCTCTGTGACTTAAAAATTATTCTAAGTATGTACTGAAAACAAATATCGTGAAGATGCTAAATGCAATTACAATAACAAAGAGACACTGGTATTAACATTTTACAACCACAAATAATTCCCATCAGGAATTTCATAGGGCTTTTTCAAAGCTAAAACTGATTGCTAAGTCAAGATCAACATGAAACAGAAAGAATAATTTGTGGATAATCCTTAACAAATTATTTAATCACTCATACACATTTTGGTTTGTGCATAGGATCTAGTCATGACAGTCATGAGAGGGTAAACATTCTAGGAAAATGCTGGTATAGACAGAATGGGTATTAAAAACAGGGAAACAGTAGAGAAAACAAAATGACCTAGATAACAGAATCTATCAGAATTTAATGGCCTCTATAAAAAGGACTTTTTTTCAGCCTACACTGCATGGCATGTGGGATCAGTTTCTGGATCCCAGATTCAACCCATGCCCCCTGCAGAAGAAGAGCAGAGCCCTAACCCACTATACTATAAGGGAATTTCCAGTAAAGGAGTTTTGTTTATATCCTTAAATACCTGACATGTTTCACTCCATTTGACTGACTTAATTCAATGTTCCTATATATCCACTCAATAAAAACAGCAGACAGTATCTACTGAGATGGAGAGACAGAATATAACTAGTGCCAAGTACAGTCATACACCAACAAACCATACAAATCTTAGTCACACCTTTACTTATTATACTGAAAGGAGTATATGTAAGTTATTTAATAAAAACACAGAAGTCTCACTAATTTTTGGAACTTGGCCAGAAAAACGAAATTCAGTAACTAGGGAGTTACTACTAGAGGCAGGGAGTCCAGTAATTGCTAAGTTTTCCTAAAGGGTATGAACAATTGGAATTTTTTATAAACATATAATAAACACTTTAGAAAACTGTCTACTGAGAATCATAAGAATACAATAGTCAATTTGTTAGTCACTCTAGTACCTCAAATATTTCCTTGAACAACTCCAGCACTAAAATAGAACAGTTTTCTGATCCATCCAAAGGTTGGCTTGACCAACGAAGTAGAGCTACAGTAGGTTCTAAACACTTNCTGCTTATTTAACTTATATGCAGAGTACATCATGAGAAACACTGGGCTGGAAGAAGCACAAGCTGGAATCAAGATTGCCAGGAGAAATACCAATAACCTCAGATATGCAGATGATACCACCCTTATGGCAGAAAGCGAAGAAGAACTAAAAAACCTCTTGATGAAAGTGAAAGAGGAGAATAAAAAAGTTGGCTTAAAGCTCAACATCCAGAAAACTAAGATCATGGCATCCGGTCCCATCACTTCATGGGGAATAGATGGGGAAACAGTGGAAACAGTGTCAGACTTTATTTTGAGGGGCTCCAAAATCACTGCAGATGGTGGTTGCAGCCAGGAAATTAAAAGACGCTTACTCCTTGGAAGGAAATTTATGACCAACCTAGACAGCATATTCAAAAGCAGAGACATTACTTTGCCAACAAAGGTCCGTCTAGTCAAGGCTATGGTTTTTCCAGTGGTCATGTATTGATGTGAGAGTTGGACTGTGAAGAAAGCTGAGCGCCGAAGAATTGATGGTTTTGAACTATGGTGTTGGAGAAGACTCTTGAGAGTACCATGGACTGCAAGGAGATCCAACCAGTCTCATTCTAAAGGAGTTCAGCCCTGGGTGTTCATTGGAAGGACTGATGCTAAAGCTGAAACTCCAATACTTTGGCCACCTGATGCGAAGAGTTGACTCATTGGAAAAGACCCTGATGCTGGGAGGGACTGGGGGCAGGAGGAGAAGGGGATGACAGAGGATGAAATGGTTGGATGGAATCACCGACTTGATGGACATGAGTTTGAGTAAACTCCAGGAGTTGGTGATGGACAGGGAGGCCTGTCGTGCTGTGATTCACGGGGTCACAAAGAGTCAGACATGACTAAGCGACTGAACTGAGCTGAATTGAAGCACTTAGAACTGGGAAAGGTGAGGAAGGCTTGGGCTCTAAAAGGAGAGGTTCAGCTGAAATTTGACAGCAAGCAGAAGAGGTACTGAGGATTCCAGAAGAAATCCTACAGTGGCCTCGCTGGGCCTGGGAGAAGGTGCATTTGAGCCTGACTCTAGGGCATAAGTACAGTGTGGGGCAGAGCAGAATAGGACCTGCAGTGAGCAGCTGCAGGGAGGGCTGTAGGGGTCCAAGGTGGCCACAGCCTTTGCTGAGGGGTCACGGCTCTTTGGTCTGGGCTTCTGCTGTAGGGTCAGCCCAGTGGCTCCAGAGGCCTGATGCTCTGTCTCCATGACCCAGGGGAACTTTCAAGGGTCAATCCAAAAGAAGCGCTGGGGACGGTGTTTTAAAAGGAATGAAGGGCCCTCTCAACCCTTCGGGCTTCTGGGGAAATGCTTGGTTTCAGGTCTCAATCCCTATGTGACATTTTTCTTCATAGTTTGAGCTGATGAAATATAAGCCTATAGAAGGGGGTGAGCTTCTGTTATCTTCCAAGGAGGAAATGTGAGAGGACACAGGGCTTGGACTACAGGCTAGGGTATTTCGACTGGACCCGTGACCCTCCTGAGAGTGGGTGCAACATAGCAGTCTGCTGTGTGTAGTTAAAAGTGGGGTTACTTCCTGTTTGCCCCAAGGGAGCTGATGGATTACCACTGTCTTCCTCACTCAGGCCTGGTCACTTTCACTGGTGACAGAGGCTCTTGTTCCCCAGACCCTACCCTAGCTTTTTGTGACCCACAGCAGTTTATGCCTTGAAATCCATTTGTCCAGAGCAAAGGTCTGCTTCACCCCCAAGGACGCACAGTAGAGAGAATGGGGGAGCCAGAGGCATTTGCTTTTCTATCTCAACCGCAGGTGGGGATTTTAGGGGTGTCAACATCTCATCAGTGATTTGAAGGTGAAAGTGAAAGTCACTCAGTCTTGTCCGAGTCTTTGCAACCCCATGCACTGTAGCCTGCCAGGCTCCTCTGTCCATAGGTTTCCTGAGGCAAAAAATTAGAGTGGATAGCCACTTCCTTCTCAACATCAATGATTTGAGGTTCTGCTAATTTCCCGGGCCTGCTCTGGAGAGGATGTTCCCCAGGCAGCCAGAAGGAGGGTCCTGGGAATTGTAAGAATATCCAGGTTGGGAGATATGAGGCTTGAAGGTACAGGTTCACCTCTCACATACCCACCAGGCAGGGAAGGTGTCTGGGTCAGTGGCCCTTCATCAGCTGGAAGAAAGCGGACAGAGGCACTGAAGGGCCGGCTGGACTCCTTGGATCCCCAGTAAATCTAGTGACCAGATGCGGACTTCCAGAAAAGGACAGGAGGGTCTCTAGGGCTCTTGTCTAGGGGGATGGGAAATTAACATGTGTCGAGTGCCCGCCATGCATCCGCCTCATGCCTGGAGTTGCACAAGGGTTGTCCTAGTTTATTACTCCAGTAGCTTTGGGGGTAAATGTCAGCTCCCACGTACAACCTAGGAAACCAGCTCAAAGAGGTTCAGTAACTTGCCCAGGTTCCCAGCGAGCAACCAGCTGTGTTGGGGCTTGAATGTGGAACTCCGGTCTTCAGAGAGGAATTGCCCCTGATTCTGGGTTGGCAAAATGACCCTTTGCCACCTGTGGGCTGACCCGGGGTGCTTTGTTCTAAGCAGAGGTGCCAGAATTGCCCCAAAAGGATCAAGGAAGGCATCCCCTTCTTTGTGTCCCACCCATCAGGCTTGGCTGCCCTTGGCAGTGAGAGCTTAGCTTCAGGCTAGGGGCTGGCTCCTCCCGGATCCTAAGGAGGAGCAGGGAGTTCCGGGGAGCAGGGGAGGGGCAGAGGCTGGTGGAAGCTCCCTGCGGCAGCAGGCACCAGGCTGGGAGAGGGGAGGAGGCCCTGGGGGTGGGTCCCAGGCTTTTCCCCGCACTTCCTCAGGGACCGCTTTACATAACCAGGGCTGCTTAGTCACCGCTTTTACTTTTTTTTTGGAAACAATTTTCTCAGCATCACAGCTCTCTTCTCCATCCCTTACTAGTCACCGGTGCTAGGGAAGTCCCTTTTCTTCCGTTCCCTAGGCAACCCAGCACATTTGCCTTTCAAATGATCCAAGGCCTGGGCGGGGGTAGGAGTTCCCTCCCCCTGTACCCAGGCCTCCCACACAGCCACTCCCCGCCTCAGTTGGCGATGTCATGTGGCCCAGCCACCCGGAGAAATCTGGGAGATGAGCGCCCTGCCTGGTGTCAGCCCCCGCTCTAGCTCTAGACCCTCACATTTTCAGGCCTGGAGGTTGGGCTCAGCTTAGAGTTCCTGGTTCGGTTCTGGAAGCGACATGTTGACTTTAGACGTGGCTGGCTCTCCTCACCGCTCTCCTTGGGTGGAGGTGGGGGAGGTGGCCCACCTTAATGAGGCCCAGGACACCTGCGGGTACCACCATGTCCTAAGACCAGGGCCTGCGGGCCAGGGTACCCTTCTGTCCCCTCTGACTCCCTCCACACTGCACAGGTCAGCCTTCATGGGACAGAGATGCCCCAATGTGATGGGGATGAGGTGGGGGGGTCTCTGGAGGTGGGAACTGGAAACACCAGGCAGAGGTGCCGGCATGTCCTCTCACATCCTCTTTCAAAGACCTTGATGTCAGTCCCGATGATACAAAGGTCTGATTCGTGGGTTCAGTACCACTTCTGAAGGACGATCGTTTGAGTTATAAAAACTGCATGGTACCAAATCACACAGCAGGTAGGAAACTTTCGCTCATTCACTAAAAACAAAGCTGCAGAGAACGCACTATGCCCTAAGTATTGTGCAGACTGCCAGGACCAGACCTCTGCCTTTCAAGACATGAAAATACCCACACCATCCATCACAGAGTTTTAGAGCACCTCAGTTGTCAGATAGGGTTTCTTTGGATCATATACAGAAAAGCTTATCCTGACACAGAGGAGTCTTAATTAGGAGCAAAGTCCCTTAGAACTTCTTTAAGCAGGAGATCTTAACCTAGGATTCATGAACCACTTCATGGGGGTCTGTAAGTGTCCAGAGATTGCCAAATTGTATGCATTTGTGGAGAAGGGGGCGAAAGAGGATGAGATGGTTGGATGGCATCACAGACCCAATGGACATGACTTTGAGCAAACTTGGGGAGATAGTGAAAGACAGGGAAGCCTGGTGTACCGCTGTCCATGGGGTTGCAAAGAGTTGGAAATGACTGAGCAACTGAACAACAACAATACGTTTGTGCATCCTTGCCCGCATATTTTTCTAGAGAGAGAGGCCCAGAGCTTTCATAAGATTGGAGTCTATGATCCTCCAAGGATTAAGGATCATTTCTGTTATGAGAGGCCCACCCAGCAGTGGAAACAGCTTGTTTCAGGGCATCTGAGAGTGACAGTCCCCTGCCACAGCATGTCTGGGGTCAGTGCTGAGTGCCTATGTCCTAGCGATTGGCTTTCAGGATCCTGGTGCTCACTTCTGCCAGGACCATGGGAAGCCCCCCTGGTTCCCCCAACCTTTCTGCTCAGGCCCCAGGTCCAACCTCAGCCAGCAGCACTGGCTGGGCGTTTCATAAACCAGGCACACCTGGGCTCTCCACTGAGCCAGGATTGCCCAGGTTTGGGTCTGGGGATGTGGGCTGGACTTCCTGCTTCTCTGGAGAAGGGCTGGGCAGCCTGGGACTTCTCCAGGCTCTGTTTCCCCGTTCTAACCACACTTTGGCTTTGGTTCTATATTTAGATCTTTTCTCAGTCCTTTCTTGAGAATAAGTGAATGATGCCAAGCAATTCTCTTTGCGCTTTGAATCCTTTTTCCCTGGAAGGAGAGATGGGCGTGGCCATCCAATCGGGAGGGCTGGAGTGTACAGAAGTGTCTCCTGGGGTGTCTATGCCCTCTCCTTCTGACCACGGCCCCACCTCAGCTTCCTCACCAGGCCAAGGTGCCCCCGAGGAGCTCTGGAGGGGTGTGCAAAGGGCTGGGCCCTCCAAGAGTGGTGGCCTTGCTGCTCCTGTGGACTCTCTCAGCTTTCTTGTGGCTGGTGTTGTGGTGCCCAGGAGAGGCCAGAAGGCTCTGGGTAAAATCGGACTCCAAGATTCCACCAGGGTCAGGGTACTCCAGGGGATCTCAGAGGAGAGGTCACCGAGATGCAGGCATGAGGACCTCTCACTTTACTACCTGCAGTTTGAGCATGTTGTGTGCACCGGGAGTGGAGAGGGGTAGGTCTCAGAGCCATGCCTGAAAGGACAGGCCCAGAGCAACTCACTGCTGAGTGACCGTGGGAAGGTAGCCTCTCTGGGACCCAGGAGGATGAGGACCCCTGATCTCTACGCTGGGGTGAGAATGACAGAGATGGGTCATGGGACATGTCCATCCGGCACGCAGCAGGTACTCCAGCTTTGCTCTGTTTCTCCTGTTCCCATCACTGGGACCCCACCACCAAAACTGAGAACCGAGGGATGTATAAGGGGAGACGGGTGTCAGAGAGGGCTGGGAAACACGTGACGGGAGGTTAGGCAAAGAGGTGGTGGTCAAGAAGGAGGACAACAGGGGTAAAGACAAGAATACACCCGGAGGGAAGTTTGCACTCTGCACTCTGAGGCCAAAAAAAGGACCAGAGCAGGCAGAAGAGGCAGACCATGCTACCCTGTACTTGCTTTTAAAGATCTTTCATCAGTGTCTTGTTTTAAGGAAACTGAGGCAGAGGAGTGGCCGGGACGGATCTCCTAGATTGAGTTCTGGCCTTGTTGCAGCCACTGTACATGACCCCTGTAGCCAATCTTGCATCCCGGGAGACATGCCAGGCTTGGGTGCTGCCAGCCGGGTGCCTGATTTAGCGCACGCCTTGTTAAGAGAAGCTAATTAACAAACCTGCATTTAAATAAGCAGCCGCCCGGGTGTTTGTAACCACCGCCTTATTGAATTGTGACAAGTTATTAGCCCTTGCATGTTAAATGAAACAGAAGCATCCAGGAAAAACCCCTAAATCCAGTCTGCACGGAGCAGGTTCCTGCTGAGAAAATGACGGCAGCGAGAACAGATTCACTCGCCTGCTTTGGGGAGAACTCCAGGCCTCCCTTCCTTGGAGGTTACATAATCCTCTGTCAATAGCAATGACACCAGGAGGAAGGCAGGGAGTGGGAAGGGAGGAGCCGTTAGAGATGCTCTGAACCCCATCTGAGGCTCCATCCCCTCTCGGGGGAGCTGGAGACCCAGCCCAGGCCAGGGGGCCAACGTGGGCATCTGCCTGCGGCCACAAACAGGCCCTGGGGGCTTGAGCCGTGGCTCGGCCTTCTGCCTCAGGGCTCCAGTGTGCTCGGAACACTTTGTCACCCCCTTTGGCTCTGCTCTGGGACGAAAGAACAGTTTAGCATAGACCCATGGGGAACCAGCCTCTTCAGGGAGTCAGTCTTAATCAGGGAAAGTCTCTATGTATTTCCTTCAGTTTATGGGGAAGTAGGAGCAAGGGCCCAAGTCAGAGATGTCTTGACTACTCTTTTATTTTTTTTGAGAATAAAGCCATTGACCTGCAAGTGCCCACTACCAAGGTCACCAGGCCTTAGGCGATGGAATTGGGAGCTGCTGTGTCCTTACATTATATTCCCTGTCCTGCTGGGGCACCTTCGGGAACATGTCGAAGATCTTTCCTTTGTACCTCTTGGCCAGCACCCAGGAACAAGGGCCATATCAAGATCTCAATGTCGTTGTTTTATTCACTTCAGTTGTGTCCAACTCTTTGCAACCCCATGGAGTATAGCCCACTGCCTCCTCTGTCAATGGGAATCTGCAGGCAAGAATACTGGAGTGGGTTGCCATTTCCTTCTCCAGGGGATTTTCCCGACCCAGGATTGAACCCGAGTCTCCTGCATTGGTAGGTGGATGGATTCTTTACCACTGTGCCACCCGGGAACCCATGAAGATACCGAGCATCCTCCAATGAGACATTTAAAGAAGGCCACATCTCTGGGAGGGGGTAAGACCAAAAAGGCAAGGATGCAGTTGAGCATTGAAGTGCAGTCTGGTTTGGGTCAAGTCTGCAGCATGATGCCCCACCATGGATATGATGCTATGTATCTGGGCAGGGGATTGAGAGGAAAGCCTGGTTAAGGAGGCGGGGCTGGGCAGTGGTACAGGTTGGGTAACCAGGGGAAGTCATGTGTCCTTTCTGAGTCCGCTTCCTCATTTAAAGTGGGAAAAAGGAAGTCCCTGGTGGTTCAGTGGCTTAAACTCTGCACTCTCATGCAGGGGACACAGGTACTATCCCTCGTCTGGGATGATCCCACATGTTGTGGGGCAATTAAGCCCAAGTACCACAACTAGTGAGCCAAGCCCACACGCCTAGAGCCTGTGCTCCACAACAAGAGAGTAGCTGCCACTTGTTGCAACTAGAGAAAGCCTGAACACAGCAACAAAGACCCAGAATAGCCAGAACAACAACAACAAAAAAGGTTAAAATGGGGACAGGGACTTCCCTGGCAATCCAGGGACTAAGAATCCTCAATCCCAATGCTGGGGACCCAGTTTCGATTCCTGGTCAGGGAACTAATCCCACATGCCACAATTAAGAGAGAGAAAAATAAAAGATCCTGTGCGCCACAGTGAAATTGAAGATCCTTCATGCTACAACTAAGACGCAGTGTAGCCAAATAAATGAAGGAATATTAAAAAGCTAAAATAAAATGGGAACAATAGCTAGCACACAGGGTCCTATGAGGACCCTAAGAGATAACATCGACACATTCTGTCTGACATCGGTAAATCATTGATGAGAGTGTAGAGAAGGCAGTGACAGGTGTGGAGAACATGGAGTGGAGTTTTCTAGGCTTGCTGCAGCTTTAAGTTGACCTGGAGCGGAACTTGAAATTTCAGCTGCTGTTTACCAGCTGTGTGACCCTGAACAAGGGAATTAGCTCCTCCAAACCCTGGTCTCCTCATGTGTCCTTTAGCGCTTGTGCTTGTCTCCCCGTGCTGGGTAAGGATGGGATGAGACAATGGGTGTGTAGAAAGTGCCCAGGACAGAGTAGAAAGGGAATAATCCTGGCTCTCCTTCTCGTTCTCCCTCCCACCCACTTCATCCATCTTTGTCTCCCAGGAAGAGAACAGCAGAACAGCTAAACCATCCCTTCTGGAGGGTTCTGGATTAGAGCTCCCAAGGAAAGAGTACTTGAGCACATTATAATACTTGGGGCATGTTTAGAAGTAGGCTGCTTGGAAGTAGCAAGTTAATAAGTAGCCCACCTATGCGGGTTTCCCTGGTGGCTCAGATGGTAAAGAATCTGCCTGCAATATGGGAGACTCGGGTTTGATCCCTGGCAGGGTGAAGATCTCCTGGAGAAAGGAATGGCAACCCACTCCAGTATTCTTGCCTAGAGAATTCCATGGACAGAGGAGCCTGGCGGGCTACAGTACATGGGGTCCCAAAGGGTCGGACATGACTAAGCAACTAACACTTTCACTTTTCATGGGAAAAGGCTAAATATAATCCTGAACTTGAAAACCCATCTATTTGTGGCTTTTTTAAAGTGGCCATGGCAGTGTGAGGGTGCAGAGGGAGAGCAATCTCTTTCTCTCCTGTCTCTCTAACACTTAGGTCTTCAACCCACTAATCAAAGGTTGTTCATCGGAGTGTATACTCCTTACATTGCTCCATGGCAGGCAGCATGGAAAAGAGCCAATAGGGGGAGTGGAAGGCCGATGTCCTGGGAGTCACGTGGAGGGAGGGCTGGTTCCTCTAATTCAGGGGTCCCCAACCTCTGGCTCACAGACTGGTACCTCTTGTCAGAGCAGCAGCGGCAGTAGATTAGAAATAAAGTGCACAATAAATGTAATGTACTTGAATCGTGGCTTCCCTGGTGGCTCAGATGGTAAAGCGTCTGCCTGCAATGTGGAAGACCGGGGTTCAGACCTTGGGTTGGGAAGATCCCCTGGAGAATGAAATGGCAACCCACTCCAGTACCCTTGCCTGGAAAATCCCATGGACAGAGGAGCATATCCATGGGGTCACTTGAATCATCCCGAAACCATTCCCCCTTCCAGGTCCCTGGAAAAACCCTCTTCCACGAAACCGGTCCTTGGTGCCAAAAAGGTTGGGGATTGCTGCCTAATTCAAGGGTGAGTCTATCCAGGGACCCTTTCCAGATGCCTCCCTGGCAGGGGTGCAGAATCTGCATGGGTGGGAGAAAGGGCAGGATTCTAGAAGAATGGAATCTAGTGAGGGGATGTAAAGTGTTGGCATCTGTTTTTAGATATGTCAGCTAAGTTAGCATGCAGTGTTTGCATTTCAGACATAGTCAGAAGGGCAAGAATGACACAGAGGCTTAAAATCTCAAATTGATCTTGACTGATAGACATTCTACAGGTCTGGGAACTGGCAGGAGTGGTTGAAGTGGAGATACCAGCATTTTGTTAGGTCACTTGTTTCAGTAGCACTCATAGCCTCTTCTTTTAGCCAGAAATTATGCGTTGTTCAGATTCCAAGTTGACCGGTGATGGCAAAGAGGCATTAACTAGTAATTGACAATATCTGCTTTCCTCTGCCCCTGCTAGTTAATCAACAAATTCACACTGGAAACAAGGATTCAACATGGCATCTATTCCCAAGGACTTGAGTCAGTTGGAGAGGCAGAGAAATAAACTACTGCTACTATAGTTGCTGCTGCTATTTGCACTCCTGAGCTAAGTTCACGATGGAGGAACAGCTGAGCCATAGTGGTTTCCTAGAGGAGAGGGACTTAGGGTTGGCACGGGAAGAACTTATACAAGGTGATGTATTTAAGCTCAGCCTTAAAAGATAACCTAGGCAAATGGTGGGGCTGAGCTGAGGACTGGGAAGGGAAGACCCAAATGATCTGCTTGGGAGGAGAACAGGAAGGCTGATACTGCTGGGATGGGAGTGAGGGGCCATTGTGTTGGGACTGCTGAGAAATGAGGCTGAGGAAGAGGAGGGGCAGGTCAGGGAGGGCCCTACTGGCCTTGCCAAGATGTATGTATTTAACAGTCAAGGGGTTAAGGACCTCCCTGGTGGTGCAGTGGATAAGAATCCGCCTGCCAGTGCAGGGGACGCAGGTTTGATCCCTGGTCTGGGAAGATTCCACATGCACAGGGCAACGAAAGCCTGTGCACCGCAACTACGGAGCCCACGTGCTGCAACTATTGAAGCCTGTGCGCCTGGAGCCCAGGCTACACGACAAGAGAAGCTGCCACAATGAAAAGCCCGCACATAGCAACTAGAGGAAGCCCACACGCAGCAACGAAGACCCAGTGGAATCAAAAAGAAATAAATAATTTTTCAAAATTCTAAAAACAAACAAAACTGTCAGGGGGCTTAGAGGGGGAGTGGTTGGCCGGGAGCAGCCATTCTTAGGAAGATTCTCTGGAGAACACTTTGGGGAGACAGAGACCAGAAGCAGATAGCCAGTGAGAAAGCCAGTGCCTCACTCCTGAGACCCGGGAGATGTGAGGCAGTGGCTGGATGGGAGGATGAGAGTGGCTGGGGAGAAGGGAGGCTCCAGGCCGAGTCTCAGTTTCTGCTGGGGTGGCTGTGATGCTGTAGAGAAGAGGACAGGGCAGGAGGGCCGAGTGGAGGGGGAGAATACGTACATATGTGCATGCTAAGTCACTTCAGTCATGTCTGACTCTGTGTGACCCCATGGCCTGTAGCCTGCCAGGCTCCTCTGTCCATGGGATTCTCCAGGCAAGAATGCTGGAGGGGTTGCCCTGTCCTTCTCCAGAGGATCTTCCCAACCCAGGGATCAAATCTGCATCTCCTATGCCTCCTGCATTGGCACACAGGTTCTTCACCACTAGTTGGGGGGAAGATACTCAGATTCATTTTGAATGCATTGAGAGTGAGCTTGCAGAGCATCCAGAGACACACACAGGTAATGGGCAGCCAGGGCTAGACTCAGGAAGAGGTAATGGGGTATGCTGGAGGTGGTGGGAATGGACGGGCTCCTCCTGGGCCTAATGAGAAAGGGATGCTAGGAGAACTAGGGAGGAAAATCATGGAAGAGGCGCGTTTCAAAACGGGAGATGTTCAACTTCCCTGGTGGTCCTGTGGCTAAGCCTCCGAGCTCCCAAGGCAGGGGGCCAAGGTTCAATCCCTGGTCAAGGAACTAGATCCCATATGTCACAACTAAAGATACTGCACGTTGCAGCTGAGACCCGGCACAGCCAAATACATTTAATAAATAAAATAAAATTGTTTAAAACAAAAATGAAAAAACAGGAGATGTCATATAACAGTCACAGAGATGCCACTGGGATGAGAACCGACAAGCCTCCGTGAGAGGAACAGGAGGTGCGGGTGAAGGAGAGACTGCACATGGAGCCCGCTCTCGGGAGCAGCGTGGCTGGGAAGGGTGGGTGAGAGGTGGAGTGGCTGTGGCTGGAGCTGGGGGACTCTGGGAGCCTCCAGGAGCTTCCAGAGGTGAGGACTGAGGTTGGCAGGGCTGGGGTGGGGCACACATAGCAACCAGTGCCTCCCAGCTGGGTGCAAAGTCTCACATACGCTTGCAGCGATGCCTGGAGCACATACCTGTTGCCCAGCCACCAGGGCCCCAGGTTCCTCACTCGGAAGAGGAAGGGCCTGGATCATGGCAGTACTAGGCCTCCCTTCAGCTCTCGACTTGGATGGCCCAGATGCTTATTCATATGCTATGGATTCCAAATTGACACAAATTCTACATTCAGGGTGGTGTTTCCATAATACCTACCAAAAAGCCTTTGAATGGGTGACCCTCTGACCTGAGAATTCACTCTAACAAAGTCACAATCAAGGTAAATAAACTAAGTGGGTATTCACAACTTTGTTCATTGTAGTGTTTGTGATAACATACATATATATATATATATATGAAAAAAAGATACAACCTAATGTCCAATAGTAAGGAATCGGCTGAGTAAATTATAGTACATCCATATGGTAAACTACTTCTGCACTAAAAATCATGGTGTAGAAGAATATGTGTTGACATGGGAAAATGTTAATGATATATTGCTAAGTAAAAAAGCAGGCTACATTACAGAATGTACAGTATGATACATTCATTTTTAAAATTTTTGATTAGGACACAGACCAAATCTTTAATTAATGTCACTTTTTTCCTTCTCTTGGCAAGCGAGTAGAGTATTATCTGGAATAATGTAACTAAAAAAACTAAACAGAAAGACAGAGTTGTACACCAAGTGTGTTCATGTGAATTTGGAAGTCATTAGATAGAAAGTAGGCTGTCACAGAAGCAAGGAAGTGGAGATATTCTGAAATGGGAGAATTTTAGAAGTGGGATTCACCCTAGAGATCGAGGGGCCCAGCCTCCTCACTTTCCAGATGAAGGAATTCAAGCTGAGTGGGAAATCTAGGACAGTCACTAACTGGGGATGGGGTTAGGGAGGCCAGGCCTTGAGCAACCTCCAGTTTATGGCTGCATGCGGCCTTCAGAGACACCCCCCACCCCACAGTGAGGTTTAGGAGGTGACTGCATTCCTACGTACTCCAGAGGTAGGTGTCATGGACTCCTCCATTCCCTGCAAGCCTGGGGGCTTGGCCAGCTCAAGATTGCTCGAGGAGTGCAGGGCTGTCTGAGCTTCGGTAGCATTTCATTGTCACCCAGCTGAACTTGGGGGAAAATGACTGCACGCACCCTGTTCATGTTAATGCAGTAACATTGCACCCTCTTTCTAATGCAGGTGAGAGGGGCAGGTCTGGCTTCTTCTCTGGCCCTATGACCCTCTGGCCATCATGGTCTTGATTTGCCCAGGCTATTGCAATAGACTCCTGACGAATCTCCTTGATACTACCCCTCATCTGGACCAGCCAGTGAGACTCTGCTTGAACCCAAATAAAACACGCTCCTCCTCTGCTTCTCTGCCCCGCTCACTGCCTCCTCGTATACAATACACATGGAGCAAACCTGAGCCCGTACCAGGCCCTGCCTGTCTGTCCCCTCACCTCCCAGAACTCCTCTCCCAGGCTTCCTCATTTGCTCTCCCGCAGCCACATTGGCCTCTCAGCTTTCCTCTGGACACAACAGGTGTGCACCGGCACTGGGCTCTTTGTATCTCCTGGTCCCTCTCCCTGGAGGATTCTCCTCCCAGATTTCTGCATGCCATGCTCCCTCACCTCCCCCAAGTCTTCATTCAGATCTCACCTTCTCCATGAGCCCCTGCCTGGGCACAGATCTAATCCTGCAAACTCTGCATCACCTTCACCCCACAATCCTGTTCTGTGTTTCTCCCCAAGCACTTATGAAAAGTGAAAGTGTTAGTTGCTCAGTCATGTCCGATTCTTTGTGACCCCATGGACTGTAGTCCACCAGGCTCCCCTGTCCATGGGATTCTCCAGGCAAGAATACTGGAGTGGGTAGCCATTCTCTTCTCCAGGGGATCTTCCTGNACAATCCTGTTCTGTGTTTCTCCCCAAGCACTTATGAAAAGTGAAAGTGTTAGTTGCTCAGTCATGTCCGATTCTTTGTGACCCCATGGACTGTAGTCCACCAGGCTCCCCTGTCCATGGGATTCTCCAGGCAAGAATACTGGAGTGGGTAGCCATTCTCTTCTCCAGGGGATCTTCCTGACCCAGGAATCCAACTGGGGTATCCTGTACTGCAGGCGGATTCTTTACCATTAGAGGCGTGAGGGAAGCCCAATGCTTTGTAAAGCACCAAATCATTTATTTATGTATGAAGCTTACTGTCGCTTGTTGGTCCCGCTCCTCTAGAAAATAAGTTCCACGAGGAGAGGGATCTTAGTTTCATGTACTGTTGCATCCAGAGTGCCTACCACAGAGGGATGCAGTGCAACCACTTAAAATATATCTGTCGAAAGAAAGCAAAAAATGGGTAAACATGAAGAACTTGGAAACATTTCCCCATCAGGAAAGCACGCAGAGGAAATTTAAGATAGCTCTCAGTGAGAGGCACCTGAATGTTTAGGGGTAAACACACTGTTATCACTGACTCAACGGACATAAGTTTGAGCAAACTCTGGGAGATAGTGAAGGACAGGGAAGGCTGGCATGCTGCAGTCCGTGGGGTCGCAAAGTGTTGGACACGATGGAGCGACTGAACAACAAACCACGAATGAAGTCTAAAGTTTGCCTGCCCCACGCCTCCATCCCTGACTCTCAACCTTGCAAGCATAGTGTTCATTCCACGTATTTGGAAGCCTCCTTCTGTCAGCCTTCCATGTAGCCTTCCATTGTATGGACTGTTTGATGACTCATTCATTCATTCATTCACGCACTCATTCATTTATTCATCACACATGCAAGCACAAAGCCTGATCTACTTTTGCCCCCAAAGGAGATTGCAGCTCAGAGGGAAGTGGGCATGCGTGGAAATGACTGCTCTGCAAGCATGTGGAAGTTTCTCGAAAGGGGCAGGCATGGGAATCAGAGGATGTGGACCAGGGTGTCTTCATAAGTCAGGGGGCATCTGAAAAATGCCCTGAAGGATCAGTGGGTTAAGAGAGGGAAGAGGAAGGAAAACACTTCTGCAAAGACTAAGCTGGGACTAAAGTGTGGCTGTGGCTAGTTGGAATGACAGATCAAGTAGGGGGTGAAGGGGGAAGTAAAACCGGGCTAGAGTCTGACCTTGAAGGGTCCCACGGCTACCTTTGAAGGCTGAGTTTTCTAGCTCTGAATTTGTACATTTTACAGGCTTCTGGAGAATTGGAGAGTTGGCTCTCTTCTCAGCCAACAGACGGGGTTTAATTGCTGTTACTGTCAGTGTAGTTGCAAATATCATATAAAAAGGGCTTTTTGGCTAATTGTTTTTAGAATAAAAATTCAAGAACTATGTATAGATATTATGCATCCAGGGTACTTTAAAGATCAAACTGTTTATATTACCCTTAAATACAGTCTTTAGCAGGAGGCGCTGGGATCTGTGAGTGACTGGGACACAAAATGATCCCCAGGGCTTAAGATGCTGGAACAATATGACGGCAATGACTTTTTTTTTTACTGGGGGTAGGGTAGGGGGTGGGGGCTGGTGGAGGAGGGTGCAGGCAGCGCCCTTTGATTGGCCAGAGGCCCAGAAGAATAGTCAGCTAAGCTGGGTAATTTCACAGGCACCATTAACCTAAAATACTGCCTTCATGCAGACAACCAGCCTCCCCAACCCACCCCCACTCCACAGAGAAGGCTGAATTCCATGGGCTTCTGGGGGTGGGCTGTGGGGCAGGGCGAGGAAGGGACTGCATTCCCATGGGCTCCCCAAGAACCTTAGGTAGCAGAGCAGAGAAGGAGGCTAGGGGCAGGAGAGCCTTGGCACTTTGTACCTGCTTGTTTCTCTCTTCAACCCGAAGGGTATGGAGAGGCTTTCAGAGCCACACAAATAAAGCAAATTCATATCGAGTCATTGCCATCCTGTTATCGTGCTCAAGTCTCTCTCAAATTTTAATTTGGGAGGTTTTAGAAAGGCAAATTTATCTGTGACACCATCCAAATTCTATTTTATTGGAAGCCTCTTCTCAAAGGAGGCGATTGACTCCTGAGAAAGCTGTGGGCTTCTCCTTTTGATATTTTCCCAAATTCTGTGTGCATGTGTGTGCGCATGTGTGTGTGTGCTCATGTGTGCACATTTGTTTTAGGGTTCTCTACTTATCTGATGTACAAACACATAATTCATATTCACAAGGCAGCTATGGAAATGTATATATATGTGTGTATTTATCACATATATGTGTAATATGCAGAGTCCTGTATGCCAGCATTTAAGCTATCATATTCAATTTATTCAACAAACATTTAATTAGCACTTCCTACTCACTAAACACTATCCTAGGCCCTGGGGGTTAAGTGATAAACAAGTCAGATAGGCTAACATTCAAATTCACTGGTTTCCAACAAATGTGCTGAAATCTGTATGACAGTCATCAAGTGAGCTGGTGGAATATGCCAATAGGTCAGTGTCCTTTTAATACCAGAGAGACAGTTTGAGTAGAACAGTGGCAAGGAAGGGTGGCACGGTTGCAAAGCCATGCCCTGCGTGCATGCTAAGTTGCTTCATTTGTGTCCGACTCTTTGTGATCACATGGACTATAGCCCATCAGGCTTCTCTGTCCATGAGATTCTCTAAGCAAGAATACTGGAGTGGGTTGCCATTCCCTTCTCCAGGGGATCTTCCCAATACAGGATGCAACCCTTATCTCTTAACATCTCCTGCATTGGCAGACGACTTCTCTACCACTAGCGCCACCTGGGAAGCCCTAGTGAGTACTTTTGGGTGGTTTCAAGGTAGAGGTGAAAGAGCCAGGGGCAGGGTGGGAGGACCCATGGATGGGACCTGCATATCCAATTATCCATACTTCTGGGTGTTTTTCAACATCTTTCTCCTGCACGAAGTCTTCTATGCTCACCCCAATCATAACCAAAGTCTCCTTCTTATGATCTCACCCTGCTGCTGCTGCTGCTGCTAAGACGCTTCAGTTGTGTCCGACTCTGTATGACCCCATAGGTGGCAACCCACTAGGCTCCACTGTCCCTGGGATTCTCCAGGCAAGGACTCTGGAGTGGGTTGCCATTTCCCTCTCCAATGCATACTGTTATACAGTTCACCAGCACTTAATATGTCTTGTGCTGATAGCTATCATTTTTATTCTAAGCTTATTTTGCTCTTTCAAAGAACACTTGGGATAATTCTACTCAGTGTCTGGCCCTGTGCTCTTGGGGACACACAGATGAAGGATGCGGGATTTGCCCAGGAGAAACTCGAAACCTAGTAAGAGGACAGGAGAGCAAATCTGTCTTTACGAGGGCCGGGTATATGATAGAAGTGTGCACTGGGAACCATGGGGGCAGGCGGTGGGGGAATGGCAGAGGAGCGAGGAGGTTCTCAGGCTCTGCATCAGAGGTGATGCTTAAATATTCTCCAAAGAAGCCACAGACTCTTTGGAACAGGGACGTACTTTAACTCTCTTTATGTTCCTCATAGCTGGGATAATCATATTCTCTTGCCTTGTGATTTTTTTTTAATATAGCATTTAGGGGCTTCCCTGGTGGTCTACTGGTTAAGAATCTACCTTCCAAAGCACGGGACATAGACCTGATTCCTAATTGGGTTCATTTCAGTTCAGTTCAGTTCAGTCCCTCAGTTGTGTCCAACTCTTTGCGACCCCATGAACCGCAGCACGCCAGGTCTCCCTGTCTATCACCAGCTGCCGGCATCTACCAAAACCCATGTCCATTGAGTCTGTGATGGTATCCAACCGTCTCATCCTCTGTCGTCCCCTTCTCCTCCTGCCCTCAATCTTTCCCAGCATCAGGGTCTTTTCAAATGAGAGTCAGCTCTTTGCATCAGGTGGCCGAAGTATTGGAGTTTCAGCTTCAACATCAGTCCTAGGGCTGATCTCCTTTAGGATGGACTGGTTGGATCCCCTTGCAGTCCAAAGGACTCTCAAGAGTCTTCTCCAACACCACAGTTCAAAGGCATCAATTCTTCGGTGCTCAGCTTTCTTTATAGTCCAACTCTCACATCCATACGTGACTACTGGAAAAACCATAATCTTGACTAGACGGACCTTTGTTGGCACAATAATGTCTGTGCTTTTTAATATGCTGTCTAGGTTGGTCATATGCGCAACTAAGCCTGTGAGTCACAACTAGAGAAAGTCCATGAGTTGAAACAAAGATCCAGCACAGCCAAAGTAATTAAAAAAATGTAATATGTTTATAAAAAAAACCATACTATAGAAAATTTAGAAAAAGAACTAAACTCAAAAAAGAATATAAGAATTACTCATAACTCTACTACCCAGACCTAACTAACTTCTATGAATATTTTGGTGTGCATTCTTTCCAGTTTCTTGGGGAACTTTGTATTGCACACTATATAATTATTTTTAGTTTTCTTCTCCATGTCATGTGAGAACTGGCACAAATATTTTATTGATATCTTTACCCACTGATCTCCAGTCATTCTAATGGCTGCATAATATTCCACAGACCACAATTTATTAATATGTGCCACTCATAGCTTCTTAGACAAATAAGTTGCTTCTAACTTTTCATTATTATAAGCAGCACTGTTATGTGAATAAATTTCTGCTCACATATGATGTAATTTTCTTAGTATAAATTTCTAGAAGGACATTGCTGGGTCATAGGCTATGCACATTTTAAAAGGCATGTGATGTTTGATACATATTGGCAAATAACCCTGCAAAAGAGTTTTTTAAAAACAATTTACACTCTCATCAGTACTATGTAAGAGGACACTGGTGTTATTATTATCACTATTAATGTTTAAAAATAAATGAATTCCAAATATTGCCAAATAAAGGCTTTAGTTGGTATGGGGGAGGGAGAAGGGTCAACATTTTCTTGTTCTCATTTGCATTTCTGACTGCCAGTGTACATCTTCATTCGTCATATATCTATTTTGTGTTTCTTTTTAAAGACATTTTTATTTCTGTACTTTTGCCAGTTTTTCAGTTTATTACAAAATAAACTAATAACAGCTCACATTTACTGAGTGTATGTCATTTATTGAGGGTGTGTCAGGCATCGCCCTGGGTACTTTCTACACTGCTTTATTTCTTTTATACCTTCCAACAGCTCATGAGTAACATACAATTGCAGTATTATCTTACTGATTTTTAAGTGACTCATAAGTTAAACATAGTAATCTTTCGTTGTCTATATCGCAATTTTTCTAATGTGTTGATTGCATTTTAATTCTGTCTGAGGAAGTTTGATCCATGGAGACTTTAAGGTTTTATGAGGCAAAATTGATCAACTATTTCACTTCTATTTTTGCAAATATGTGTTAAAAAGTCTTTTCCTATCTTGAGAACAGAGAAATACGAACACAGATATAGATAGATAGATGTAGATATGGGCTTCCCAAGTGGCACTAATGGTAAAGAACCCACCTGCCAATGCAGGAGACATAAGAGATGTGGGTTTGATCCCTGGGTGAGAAAGATCCCCTGGAGGAGGGCGCAGCAATGCACTCCAGTACTTTTGCCTGGAGAATCCCATGGTCAGAGGTGACTGGTGGGCTACAACCCATAGGATTGCAGAGTTGGACTTGACTGAAGTGACTTAGCATGCACACAGAAACAGATATAAAACTATATACATATACTGTTCATGGCTTCCCTGGTGGCTCAGACGGTAAAGCGTCTGCCTGCAATGTGGGAGACCTGGGTTTGATTCCCAGGTCGGGAAGATCCCCTGGAGAAGGAAATGGCAATCCACTCCAGCACTCTTGCCTGGAAAATCCCATGGGGGTGGGGGCTGGTGGAGGAGGGTGCAGGCAGCGCCCTTTGATTGGCCAGAGGCCCAGAAGAATAGTCAGCTAAGCTGGGTAATTTCACAGGCACCATTAACCTAAAATACTGCCTTCATGCAGACAACCAGCCTCCCCAACCCACCCCCACTCCACAGAGAAGGCTGAATTCCATGGGCTTCTGGGGGTGGGCTGTGGGGCAGGGCGAGGAAGGGACTGCATTCCCATGGGCTTCCCAAGAACCTTAGGTAGCAGAGCAGAGAAGGAGGCTAGGGGCAGGAGAGCCTTGGCACTTTGTACCTGCTTGTTTCTCTCTTCAACCCGAAGGGTATGGAGAGGCTTTCAGAGCCACACAAATAAAGCAAATTCATATCGAGTCATTGCCATCCTGTTATCGTGCTCAAGTCTCTCTCAAATTTTAATTTGGGAGGTTTTAGAAAGGCAAATTTATCTGTGACACCATCCAAATTCTATTTTATTGGAAGCCTCTTCTCAAAGGAGGCGATTGACTCCTGAGAAAGCTGTGGGCTTCTCCTTTTGATATTTTCCCAAATTCTGTGTGCATGTGTGTGCGCATGTGTGTGTGTGCTCATGTGTGCACATTTGTTTTAGGGTTCTCTACTTATCTGATGTACAAACACATAATTCATATTCACAAGGCAGCTATGGAAATGTATATATATGTGTGTATTTATCACATATATGTGTAATATGCAGAGTCCTGTATGCCAGCATTTAAGCTATCATATTCAATTTATTCAACAAACATTTAATTAGCACTTCCTACTCACTAAACACTATCCTAGGCCCTGGGGGTTAAGTGATAAACAAGTCAGATAGGCTAACATTCAAATTCACTGGTTTCCAACAAATGTGCTGAAATCTGTATGACAGTCATCAAGTGAGCTGGTGGAATATGCCAATAGGTCAGTGTCCTTTTAATACCAGAGAGACAGTTTGAGTAGAACAGTGGCAAGGAAGGGTGGCACGGTTGCAAAGCCATGCCCTGCGTGCATGCTAAGTTGCTTCATTTGTGTCCGACTCTTTGTGATCACATGGACTATAGCCCATCAGGCTTCTCTGTCCATGAGATTCTCTAAGCAAGAATACTGGAGTGGGTTGCCATTCCCTTCTCCAGGGGATCTTCCCAATACAGGATGCAACCCTTATCTCTTAACATCTCCTGCATTGGCAGACGACTTCTCTACCACTAGCGCCACCTGGGAAGCCCTAGTGAGTACTTTTGGGTGGTTTCAAGGTAGAGGTGAAAGAGCCAGGGGCAGGGTGGGAGGACCCATGGATGGGACCTGCATATCCAATTATCCATACTTCTGGGTGTTTTTCAACATCTTTCTCCTGCACGAAGTCTTCTATGCTCACCCCAATCATAACCAAAGTCTCCTTCTTATGATCTCACCCTGCTGCTGCTGCTGCTGCTAAGACGCTTCAGTTGTGTCCGACTCTGTATGACCCCATAGGTGGCAACCCACTAGGCTCCACTGTCCCTGGGATTCTCCAGGCAAGGACTCTGGAGTGGGTTGCCATTTCCCTCTCCAATGCATACTGTTATACAGTTCACCAGCACTTAATATGTCTTGTGCTGATAGCTATCATTTTTATTCTAAGCTTATTTTGCTCTTTCAAAGAACACTTGGGATAATTCTACTCAGTGTCTGGCCCTGTGCTCTTGGGGACACACAGATGAAGGATGCGGGATTTGCCCAGGAGAAACTCGAAACCTAGTAAGAGGACAGGAGAGCAAATCTGTCTTTACGAGGGCCGGGTATATGATAGAAGTGTGCACTGGGAACCATGGGGGCAGGCGGTGGGGGAATGGCAGAGGAGCGAGGAGGTTCTCAGGCTCTGCATCAGAGGTGATGCTTAAATATTCTCCAAAGAAGCCACAGACTCTTTGGAACAGGGACGTACTTTAACTCTCTTTATGTTCCTCATAGCTGGGATAATCATATTCTCTTGCCTTGTGATTTTTTTTTAATATAGCATTTAGGGGCTTCCCTGGTGGTCTACTGGTTAAGAATCTACCTTCCAAAGCACGGGACATAGACCTGATTCCTAATTGGGTTCATTTCAGTTCAGTTCAGTTCAGTCCCTCAGTTGTGTCCAACTCTTTGCGACCCCATGAACCGCAGCACGCCAGGTCTCCCTGTCTATCACCAGCTGCCGGCATCTACCAAAACCCATGTCCATTGAGTCTGTGATGGTATCCAACCGTCTCATCCTCTGTCGTCCCCTTCTCCTCCTGCCCTCAATCTTTCCCAGCATCAGGGTCTTTTCAAATGAGAGTCAGCTCTTTGCATCAGGTGGCCGAAGTATTGGAGTTTCAGCTTCAACATCAGTCCTAGGGCTGATCTCCTTTAGGATGGACTGGTTGGATCCCCTTGCAGTCCAAAGGACTCTCAAGAGTCTTCTCCAACACCACAGTTCAAAGGCATCAATTCTTCGGTGCTCAGCTTTCTTTATAGTCCAACTCTCACATCCATACGTGACTACTGGAAAAACCATAATCTTGACTAGACGGACCTTTGTTGGCACAATAATGTCTGTGCTTTTTAATATGCTGTCTAGGTTGGTCATATGCGCAACTAAGCCTGTGAGTCACAACTAGAGAAAGTCCATGAGTTGAAACAAAGATCCAGCACAGCCAAAGTAATTAAAAAAATGTAATATGTTTATAAAAAAAACCATACTATAGAAAATTTAGAAAAAGAACTAAACTCAAAAAAGAATATAAGAATTACTCATAACTCTACTACCCAGACCTAACTAACTTCTATGAATATTTTGGTGTGCATTCTTTCCAGTTTCTTGGGGAACTTTGTATTGCACACTATATAATTATTTTTAGTTTTCTTCTCCATGTCATGTGAGAACTGGCACAAATATTTTATTGATATCTTTACCCACTGATCTCCAGTCATTCTAATGGCTGCATAATATTCCACAGACCACAATTTATTAATATGTGCCACTCATAGCTTCTTAGACAAATAAGTTGCTTCTAACTTTTCATTATTATAAGCAGCACTGTTATGTGAATAAATTTCTGCTCACATATGATGTAATTTTCTTAGTATAAATTTCTAGAAGGACATTGCTGGGTCATAGGCTATGCACATTTTAAAAGGCATGTGATGTTTGATACATATTGGCAAATAACCCTGCAAAAGAGTTTTTTAAAAACAATTTACACTCTCATCAGTACTATGTAAGAGGACACTGGTGTTATTATTATCACTATTAATGTTTAAAAATAAATGAATTCCAAATATTGCCAAATAAAGGCTTTAGTTGGTATGGGGGAGGGAGAAGGGTCAACATTTTCTTGTTCTCATTTGCATTTCTGACTGCCAGTGTACATCTTCATTCGTCATATATCTATTTTGTGTTTCTTTTTAAAGACATTTTTATTTCTGTACTTTTGCCAGTTTTTCAGTTTATTACAAAATAAACTAATAACAGCTCACATTTACTGAGTGTATGTCATTTATTGAGGGTGTGTCAGGCATCGCCCTGGGTACTTTCTACACTGCTTTATTTCTTTTATACCTTCCAACAGCTCATGAGTAACATACAATTGCAGTATTATCTTACTGATTTTTAAGTGACTCATAAGTTAAACATAGTAATCTTTCGTTGTCTATATCGCAATTTTTCTAATGTGTTGATTGCATTTTAATTCTGTCTGAGGAAGTTTGATCCATGGAGACTTTAAGGTTTTATGAGGCAAAATTGATCAACTATTTCACTTCTATTTTTGCAAATATGTGTTAAAAAGTCTTTTCCTATCTTGAGAACAGAGAAATACGAACACAGATATAGATAGATAGATGTAGATATGGGCTTCCCAAGTGGCACTAATGGTAAAGAACCCACCTGCCAATGCAGGAGACATAAGAGATGTGGGTTTGATCCCTGGGTGAGAAAGATCCCCTGGAGGAGGGCGCAGCAATGCACTCCAGTACTTTTGCCTGGAGAATCCCATGGTCAGAGGTGACTGGTGGGCTACAACCCATAGGATTGCAGAGTTGGACTTGACTGAAGTGACTTAGCATGCACACAGAAACAGATATAAAACTATATACATATACTGTTCATGGCTTCCCTGGTGGCTCAGACGGTAAAGCGTCTGCCTGCAATGTGGGAGACCTGGGTTTGATTCCCAGGTCGGGAAGATCCCCTGGAGAAGGAAATGGCAATCCACTCCAGCACTCTTGCCTGGAAAATCCCATGGACAGAGGAGCCTCATAGGCTACAGTCCATGGGGTCTCAAAGAGTCGGACGCGACTGAGTGACTTCACTTCACTTCACTTCTATACTGTTCACACTGTTCATTATGACAGCACATATAACCACACAGATAACCACGATGATGTGATCACTTACCTAGAGCCAGACATCCTGGAATGTGAAGTCAAGTGGGCCTGCGGAAGCATCACTACGGACAAAGCTAGTGGAGGTGATGGAATTCTAGTTGAGCTATTTCAAACCCTAAAAGATGATGCTGTTAAAATGCTGCACTCAATATGCCAGCAATTTTGAAAAACTCAGCAGTGGCCACAGAACTGGAAAAGGTCAGTTTTCATTCCAATCCCAAAGAAAGGCAATGCCAAAGAATGTTCAAACTATTGTACAATTGCACTCATCTCACATGCTGGTAAAGTAATGCTCAAAATTCTCCAAGCCAGGCTTCAACAATACGTGAACTGTGAACTTCCAGAGGTTCAAGCTGGATTTAAAAAAGGCAGAGGAACCAGAGGTCAAATTTTCAACATCCATTGGATCATAGAAAAATCAAGAGAGTCCCAGAAAAACATATTTTTGCTTTATTGACTATGCCAAAGCTTTTGACTGTGTGGATCACAACAAACTGTGGAAAATTCTTGTAGAGATGGGAATACCAGACCACCTGACCTGCCTCCTGAGAAATCTGTATGCAGGTTAAGAAGCAACAGTTAGAACTGGACATGGAACAAAAGACTGGTTCCAAATAGGGAAAGGAGTACATCAAGGCTGTATATTGTCACTCTGCTTATTTAACTTATATACAGAGTACATCATGAGAAATGCTGGGCTGGATGAAGCACAAGCTGGAATCAAGATGGCCAGGAGAAATATCAATAACCTCAGATATGTAGATGACACCACCCTTATGGCAGAAATTGAAGAAAAACTAAAGAGCCTCTTGATGAAAGTGAAAGAGAAGAGTGAAAAAGTTGGCTTAAAACTCAACATTCAGAAAACTAAGTTCATGACATCTGGTCCCATCACTTCATGGCAAATAGATGGGGAAACAGTGGAAACAGTGACAGGCTTTATTTTTTTGGGCTCCAAAATCACTGCAGGTGGTGACTTCAGCCAAAAAATTAAAAGACGCTTGTTCCTTGGAAGAAAAGTTATAACCAACCTAGACAGCATATTACAAAGCAGAAACATTACTTTGTCAACAAAGGTCTGCCTAGTCAAAGCTATGGTTTTTCCTGTAGTCAAGTGTGGATGTGAGAGTTGGAATATAAAGAAAGCTGAGCACCAAAAAAATTGATATTTTTGAACTGGAGAAGACTCGTGAGAGTCCCTTGGACTGCAAGGAGATCCAAGCAGTCATCCTAAAGGAAATCAGTCCTGAACATTCATTGGAAGGACTGATGCTGAAGCTGAAACTCCAACACTTTGGCCACCTGATGTGAAGAACGGACTCATTGGGAAAGACCCTGATGCTGGGAAAGATTGAAAGTGGGAGGAGAAGGGACATCAGAGGATGAGATGGTTGGATGGCATCACTGACTTGATGACATGAGTTTGAGTAAGCTCTGGGGGAGTTGGTGATGGACAGGGAAGCCTGGCATGCTGCAGTCCATGAGGTTGCAAAGAGTCGGACATGCCTGAGCAAATGAATAGAACTGAACTGAACTGACATACATATATATATATATGTATGCATGTATATATATGTATGTATATGTATATATATGTATGCGTGTATATATATATATATATACACACACACACACAAATATACACAGACACACTAGGGAGGTACGGTTTATGTGCTGAAATGTGAGAATTCCTGACGTTTTTATGGTTAAGACAGCAAGAAGGTGGGGATATTTAAAATCGGAAACATATTGGCCAAATCCCAAAGGTGTGATCTCTGAGCCTGAGGTGGTCACCACAGTGCCCACACCATGGTGGGCACTCTATATGAACATGTATGTGAACATCAGCCTATTGTCAGATATTTAGAGTCAAGTATTGGCAAATCTAAAGTATGGATTTAAAGCAGTGACTCAAGTTGGCTCTTTAACCTATAAACGCACCCAGTTCCCTTGGCAATTCTCAAACGCATGTGTAGGTGTGCATATGTGTAATTAATCTCCCCATTGACTTTTGAGTTCCTTGAGGGCAGGAATTTAATCCTATTCTTTTAGAACTTCCAGGATGCCCATCAGAGAGCTGAACTCAGAAGGCAAGCCCAGTAAATCATAGCTGAGTTGAACAGAATTCTCTAGCTATTGTAACGATGGACAGTTTGGTTATTAATAAGCAGCTGAGAAAGCTTTCTCTGGATTTTGCTCTGTGGAAAGGACATTCTAGGCATAAGAGCCCTGTTTGCCTACATGTCTCCCAAGAAGAAATGCTTGCCATGTATCAAGGAATGGCTCTATGAAGAATGTCAGCACTCCAGACGGTTAAGAGCTTGAAGGGACCTAGAGGATCATGCTGGCTACATCTTCATTTTACCTGGGAGGGCACCAAGGCCCAGGGAGATGAATGATTCTACTCAAAGTCAGTGAACTAGTTGACAGGAGTTTAGTGTGATTTAGAGGTGATATGCTGAGTTTTGAGCAGGGTTTGGAGTCGAGGAGGCTTTGGTTTGGGAACAGAGAACGGAGAGGATCCTTCTCATGGGGAGGACGGGAAGAAAGAGGTTTTAAGGCAGGAGGATGAAACCAGTGGTGAGCAGGAGTGGCAGTCAGTGGAGAGTGTGTATTTGCTGGAGGAGGTGGTTGGCAGACGGCTGCGGGGTCTCTGTGGTCAGAGGACCAGAGGAAGAGAGCTTTGCTGCTGTCCGTGGGTGGGATGGTACAGTGTGGCATGACAACCTGGCCAGGGGATAAAAGCATGAAAGGTGAGGTGGTGAGTGTGTGTACCTTGGCCAGGAGGGCAGCTGGGAAGGACTGATGCTGAGAAGAGTGGCTGTGCTTTGGGCCAAGGGCCAGATGTGTACCAGGGCAGGAAGAGGGCAAGCAGAGTCTCCCCAGGAGGCTGGGAAACTAGGGCACGTGCCCTGGGACCACTAGGAAACAAGACAGCGTGGGATCCGGTGCTCAGTTGTGCAGCACAGACCAAATGCTACGTGGGAGGCCAGAGACGGGGAGGGGTCTTGGAGTCGAAGGGAAGCATGGTGAGCAAGGTGGATTTTGAGCAGAACTTTTTAAAAAGAGCAGCTTTTGGAGAGAAGAGGGGTGTACTGATCATGTCTTTCATTTTTTGTATTTTCTGATGTTTTGACATCCTGAGGGCTTGCTGATGCTGGAGAGACTGCCCCTCCAGGGGTGGCCAATTTCTAAGTCGCTTCAGTTGTGTCCAACTCTGTGCAACCCCATGGACTGTAGCTCCTCCAGGCTCCTCTGTCCATGGGATTCTCCAGGCAAAAATACTGGAGTGGGTTGCCATGCCCTCCTCCAGGGGATTTTCTGGACCCAGAGATTGAACCCACGTCTCTTATGTCTCCTGTACTGACAGATAGATTATTTACAACTAGCTCCACGATTCCCAGGGACCGCAAACAACTAGCTTGAAAATACACTGTTCACTTACAAACCAACCAACCCCAAGGCCATATCCTATATGGCCACTTTCTATATCTCAGTTTCAACATCAAGTCAACATTCTCCTGTCCTAATTACCCTAGGGTCAGGTACCAGGCAACTGGAGACCACCCCCACAGCCTAGAGCCTGCCTAGATTATTCAAACTCTCCAATCTTAAAACTGCTCAAACTTGTCTACCCTCCCTACCCATTCCTTCTTCCAGAAACCACAATATAGGCCCTGGGCCATCCTTGTCTCTCACTCCTTCTGCCTCCTGACACACTGGTGATTCCCCATGTGGCCCTGCATGGCCAGGCATGCCCCCTTCTCTTGGGAACTGTGAGTAATAAAACTTCCTTTAATGGCATTGATCTTTCCACATCATTACTCAGTCACTTCTATATATTAAATCTTGGAAACAACCACAACACTAGGAAAGGGGACAGCCCTTGTGTTTGGGCAGCTGGTGCAGAGGAAATAGCATGGTCTTTGGTGGGGGATCCCCAACCAGGTTCAGATCCCCCTCCTTTCCTCTGATTCTCCCTCCTGCTCCGTCTCCCCCTTACCTCATTTTCCTTCATTGCCCAGTGACCTCCTGCTCTGTTTTCTTCAGAGTGGCCCAGTCAAATTTCAGTTTTTTTTTTTTTTTTTTTACTGCCACTTGGGATTTGAGCCTTAAGTCAGTCCCAGTATAAGCAGTCCTTTCAGCCTCACTTTCGATTGTAATATGATGCTTTCCCTGCTACTAAGGAATTTCAGGTACCTCTCCACCTGACGTGAAGAGCTGACTCATTGGAAAAGACTCTGATGCTGGGAAAGATTGAGGGCAGGAGGAGAAGGGGGTGACAGAGGATGAGATGGTTGAATGGCATCACTGATTCAATGGACATAAATTTGAGCAAATTCCAGGAGATT
This sequence comes from Oreotragus oreotragus, assembly GCA_006410675.1. Taxonomy (NCBI): domain Eukaryota; kingdom Metazoa; phylum Chordata; class Mammalia; order Artiodactyla; family Bovidae; genus Oreotragus; species Oreotragus oreotragus. The sequence continues at coordinate 56,661 of SJYX01019583.1, forward strand.
GTGAAGGACAGGGAAGCCTAGCATACTGCAGTCCATGGGGTTGCAAAGACTGAACAGCAAAGCCAATGGGGAAGAAAATTTGGGAGGAAGGGATGAGTGGACTGAGAGAATGTTTTTGGAACTACTAAAATTGTGGTCCTTGGCTGGGGCCAGGTGAAGCTCACAAAATGCCAAACTTTAATTTTGAGACAGAGAGGCTGTGAGAGCTGGGAGCGCAGTGTAAAGCTTCTCTTTCTCCTTTCTTGGACTCGGTTAGTCACCCAACACAACTACTTAGACACCTGCCAGTCTCTCATTGATCTCCAGCGCTGATATTCTCTCATTCTGCAAGCTTGCAACAGTGACAGGAAAGAGCAGTGGGACTAAAAGTTGGGACACTCCAATTCTGGTCCATATTCTGCAACATAGAGCTTAGATGACTTTGGGCTTCAGCTTCTTCATCTGTAAAAAGGAAGAGTGTGTGCCTGCTAAGTTGATTCAGTTGTGTCAGCTTTGTGAGACCCCATGGACTGTAGCCTGCCAGGCTCCTCTGTCCGTGGAATTCTCCAGGCAAGAATACTGGAGTGGGTTGCCATGCCTTCCTCCGGGGGGGTCTTCTCGACTCAAGGATTGAACCCAAGTCTCCTGCATTGCAGGTGGATACTTTATCCCTGAGCCGCTCGGGAAGCCCAAAATGGAGAAGCAGGACCACATAAATCTGAGGGCCCTTCCAACGCTGGAGATCAAGAAATCTACGAAGCAGGCAACAGTCTATCCTCCAGGCTGCCACCCAGCTTCAGACCTGTGTAAGCACCCTTACTCCTCTGGGCAGAGGAAAATTGCCCTTAGGAGGGCATAGTCCTGGGGCAGGCTGGCTCCATCCTGTGCCTGCAGGTTACATGCGCCGGGGCCTCAAGGGACTGACTGGTCCTCAGAGCCCGTGGGATGGTGGTTCAGGTTTACTCCCTGGAGCTGGAGCCAGACGGGGTTTGGCTGAATGTCCTGCCCAAGGTGGGGCTGCAGAGGGCAGCAGACAAGCTTCTAGGAGCCAGTATGCATAGCTCTGGATCCAGAGGGAGAATGCCAGTTTCCTATTTGCCTTTCACGTCGTAGGAGCAGTCCAGAATTTGGCTGACTCTGCCTCCAGGGGTGACTATCCACTCTGCTTTCTTGGACGTTTCCTCTTTGCTACTGGGTCCTACTAGGCCTTCAAACCTGCGCCCATCCTCTGGGCTGCCCCCTCCCTGCCCGCTCCCTTTGAGCTGTTGTCTCTCTCCTCTCTGGGCTTCCCAGGAAACACCATGGTAAAGAATCTGCCTGCCAATTCAGGAGACATGAGTTCAGTCCCTGGGTTGGGGAAATCCCCTGGAGGAGGAAATGGCAAACCCACTCCAGTGTTCTTGCTGGAAAATTCGATGGACAGAGGAGCTTATCGGGCTACAGTCCACGGTGTCCCAACAAGTGAACAATAGCAATTGTAGCAAATAGCTCTTCCTCTACCCAATCCACTACTTCCTGGTGGTGTTTCTTAGTTTAAAAATCCTTCCCCTCCCCACCAAAAGATGGTAACCTCCCTGAGGGCAGGCTCATTGTCCTAAAACCACAGCAGGTAGGAGTGGAGACTTACATGATGAGAGGATGCTGGGAAAGATTAACCTTGGCTTTGGAAAACCTTCGCCAGGTCACAGCTGTGCCTGGGGGAGACATCCCTTTCCTCACCCCAGAAAGGAGGTGCGCACAGGGAGGCGGAGGTCTGGAGGAGACGCTCTGTGTCAGCCCAGGCCCCCTCGTCAGCCCTGTGAGGTGTGCGGTGTTTTCGCCTTTTTAAAATCTGTTTAGTTTTGGCCGTGCTGGGCCTCCGTTGCGGCAAGCCGGGGCTGTTCGCTAGCCGTGGTGCTCGGGCTTCTCACTGCGGTGGCTTCCCTTGTGGCAGAGCAAGGGCTCGAGGGCTCGAGGGTCCCCGTAGCTGTGGCTCCTGGGTTCTAGCGCGCAGGCTCGGTAATTGCAGCATGCGGGCCCAGTTGCACTGAGGCAAGTGGGATCTTCCCAGATCAGGGATCAAATCAGTATTGCCAGCTTTGGCAGGAGGATTCTTTACCGCTGAGCCGCCAGGGAAACCTGTGTGGGTTTTTTTTTTTTTTTTTCTTTTTACAGACTGGGACTCATGGAGGGTAGTCTCATTGGCTCAGAATTCCCAAGCAGCCTTATGGACCCAGGCCCACCCACCCCGTGCCTGTATTCCTGGCTCCCATGGCGGCACCACACTGCCTCCTGCGTCGGAGGGCCTTCAGGGAGGCACCTGCCCCTGATGCGCAGGGACAGGAAACAGCACTGAGACAGAGAGAGTCGAGGGTTGAGGCAGGACTCTCTCTGCTCCCCTAAGGCCAGTTCCCTAGGAGGCTGAGGTTCATGTCTTGAGGGGCAATGTGTTCATGTCTTAGGGCAAAGCTAGCACCTGAGCTCACTCCCTGGGAGGCAGTTTTGCAAAAGCACATGTAGGCCTGCACCCACACTGCAGGCACACATGCCCACAGGTGCATACCCGCATCCACGCCCAGAGCCACCGCAGCCTGGCTCCCCAGCCACGGCGGCCCTCCCCCCACCAAACCTCGCTCTCCCTCCTACCCTATATGTGCAATCTTGTGAAAACTCCACCACTCTTAAGGTTAATAAGGCTCATTTGCTTAAGATAGCACCTGTTTCTATGGTGACTCCTGCCACCCAGAATCTGTTCATCAAACCAAGACAAGAAAACAGTGACTTCCACTCTCTTTGAAAGGAGAAAGCTAATGCTTAGCTGCCTGACTTCCCCAGGATTCTGGACTGTGTTTCCTCCCTTCATCTCTCTGGAAAGTGACAGAGCCCACTGCAGGGAGGGGGTTTACTTTCTCCTGCCCCCTCAGCCTCTGATCTCACCACATTGACTCCACCATGTCCTTCTGGCCCAAGGCTGGCAGAAGAGCTGTGGGACACGCACCAGGCTCACCTCCTTTCCCACTGACCCTGCTCAGGGCCCGTGACTCACCCTGGGGCCTGGATTCCTGCAGGTGCCGTCCCCCACGCCCGCTACCAGCTAGCCTCCTGCCACCGCCATCCTCCTCCCGCAGCAGGAGCAGGCCACTGGCTGACTTGCCCCAACCAGAGCTGCTCGGGCCCACCCTGCTCACCAGCCCACGCAGGTCCCTAAGGTGTGCAGCTGAGGTTTGCAACACCCACCTGACATGGATCCCAACCTCAGGTCATAAATCACAGGGAAGTAGGTTCCAAGTGGGCATTGCTAATGAGAAAGCTCCTGTGAGTGATTTACCTTTTAAAATAAATGACATCAGCTTCCACATCCCCCTTCTAATGATGCTACTGTCTCCTATACTTTGTTGACCGGGGGGTCAAGTGCCCTGGGAATTGCGAGGAACTTGGAGCTTGTTTTACGTGCGAGAAGGCCCAGGGGACTGTGTGAGGCATGTGAATAACATTTTGACACAAAGGAAGGTTGAGGACTGCTGATTAGAGGATCAAGTGTGGAATCATAGCCTCATAGTCCTTATCGTCCATCTAACTGTCTCATCCTGAAGATGAAAGAATTGAGACCCACAAGACAGGCAGACCCTGGAGCAATGTCTCCCAGCCAGCAAGTGAACTAGCATGTCAGTCTTCTGAGTCCTGGTCCCAAACTGTCTCCAAAGTGCCGCCCAGTCTCCTGCTTTGTAGAACAGACTCCTCACGGCCCCCTACCGCACTCCCCTCCTCCCCCCACCGGCCTCACTGCCTGTCTCCTCTCCTCCCGTGATGCTCTGCTCCAGGCCGGCTGGTGTCAGACTCATGTATAAAAGCCCAGTAGCTGAGAGCTGGAGGAAGCATCCAAGAGACCGTCACACCCAAGATCTTGCCCAGTCCCCGGCAGATGGCTTCTTCTTCAGCATTGCCTCCCTCCTCTCAGCCACAGGGCTGTCAATCTCCACCCTCTGCCAACTGAAGTATCCCTCCAAAGCCAGGCCTCCTCTCTGGGCATCTCTCCTGACTTCCAGACTCATTTCAATCTCCTACTTGAAATCTGCACTCAGAGACCTAAAGAGCGTCTCAGAATTAACATGTCTAGGAGACAACTGTATCCTCCATGGACTGTAGCCTGCCAGGCTCCTCTGTTCATGGGATTCTCCAGGCAAGAATACTAGAGCAAGTTGCCATTTCCTACACCAGGGGATCTTCCCGACCCAGGGATTGAACCCGGGTCTCCTGCATTGGCAGGCAGATTCTTTACCATCTGAGCCACCAGGGAAGTCCCAGGATATACCTCCAGTTTTCCACCCACATATCTCACCCTCCAGTGTTCCCCATCTAAGTGAAGGCTCTGCCCTTCACTCAGGCTCCATATCTGAGAGCTCTTACCTGCCACTTTGAATCCATCAGCAGGTCCTGTTGACTCTAAGCATCGGTAAAGACCCAATGCTGTCCTCTCTGGGTCCACAGCCTTCACATGTCATTCTTGTCCCTCCCAGAGGAGCAAAGGGCCTCTTGTAACCACCCTAGCAGCAGGCAGTGGTCATTAAAAACACAAAGCAGTTTTCATCCTCCTATTTATAGTCCGCCAGCAGCCCATGGACCAAACTCTCTGCCCAGGCCTGGACACCAGGCCCTGCAACAGTGGTTGCCAATCCCGCAGGCATCTTCTCTTCCTTTCTGTGTGTGTGTGTGCTCCCCTCTCCCCGCTGTGCTGCATAGCGCGTGGCCTCTTAGTTCCCTGACCAGGGACCAAACCAGCACCCCCTGCACTGCAAGCATTGAGTCTTAACCACCGGACCACCAGGGAAGTCCTCCTTCCTTCCTTCCTCCCTTCCTTCTTCCTTTCCTTCCTTTCTCTCTTCCTCTCTCTCTCTCTCTCTCTCTCTCTTTCTTTTTTCTTCTTATGGTGATAAGAGCACTTACCATGAGATCTACCTTCTTAACAAAATTTTAAAGTATTGATGTTGTACAGCAGATCCCTGGAAATGAGTCATCTTGCATAACTAAAACCATGTACTCGTTGAATGACAATTCCCTCTTTCCCTCTGCTGCTACCCATATGTGTATCATCTGCATCACCTGGGAATCTTGAATAAGCTGATACCTGGGCTCTGTTCCCAGAGGTTCTGACCTAGCTGGGCTGGGTACTGCTGCCTGGTGATTCTAATGGGTGAGTGATCAGGGCTCTGAGCCTCCATGCTCCCTAGCCTCCTGGTTGCCCTCCCTGAGCTCATCTCCCCTGCATGCCCCCTGGATTACTATGTTCCAGCTGCACTGGCCTTCTCGCTGTTCCCTCTGCCTAGAGGCCCTTTCCTCACTTGCTTGCCTGGTGGATTCTACTCTGTCTAAGAGTCTGTCCAAGGGTCACCTCCTTTGTGGAGACCTCCCCCTTGCCTACCATCTCTTCTCCCATGGTTCTTGGGACTTAACTTCATCCTAACCCTCTTCACTATGTACTGTAATCATCGATTGACTTCTCTGCTCCCCTCACCAGACCAGACACTCCTCACTGCAGGGATCTGACTTTATAAACATTTGATGTGTGGTGCTTGAATGAAACATATGGCCTAAGATGTGCTGAATGCATGCTGAATGAATGAATGAGCAGAGGTGGTCTGACTGATGCAGAAAAAAGGAATCTATAATCTTCAGTCATCTAAAAACCTCTACTTCTATTGATGGATCTAAGATTATATTAACTTTCTTAACTCCTGCATTATGGTTTGACATTCTATTATTAGCTTAAAATTAGCTTAAAAATTAATGAAAAGTGCTCTGATCTTTTCCCTTCATGAACTCCTGCTATGCCAAGTCTTCCCCATTCGGTGTTTGTGCAATTGATTTGGAACCTAAATATAGAATTTGAGATTAATCTCTATTAAGTTTAATTTTTTTCATTGCAAATTTGCCAAAATTAACTGTTTTGTGTCACTCTGCATGTTAGCAATTCCTTGAAACTTATCAAGTGCCCTTCATTCAGTGAGCATGCTGAATGCTATATAGATATTGAACAAGGTAGGCCCTTTGGCAGAATCCTGTGGCATGTCACTAGGGACTGCCCTGGAAGTTGATGCGAATCTATTAGTCAACATTCTTTAGGACTGGTTTGCTAACTAAATCCTGAACCCATTGAACACAATAGTCATAAATTGAAGCAGCATTTCTCCAGGCAAGAATACTGGAGTGGTTAGCCATTCCCTTCTCCAGGGTATCTTCCCTGGAGTCAACCCAGAGATCAAACCTGGGTCTCACGCATTGCAGGCAGACTCTTTACCGTCTGAGCTATCAGGGAAGCACGGTCTCCTAGTCACTTCAGGAATGGTTTGCTAACAAGTCAAAAACTCACTGAACACAATAGTCATAAAGTGAACCCATATTTGTCCTCCTTGCCCACAGTTTACCATGACTGACTTGGTCTAAAGCATTGGTCACTTAAGCTATGCTGTGCTTACTTAGCACCTTCTCCTGGTCCACTGGACCAGTACAGTCATCAGCAAAGACATCTGAGTGGTTGGGAGTGACTTGTTTTCAGTGAGCTTATGAAGACTCACAGTGTTCAATGCTTCCTCTGCTGTCTCAAACCATCTGCTTTTTAATTGTTATGGAATTTTGATGCGGATGGATATTACACTCACCATCTTAAATTCAGGAATCCACATTTCCTTTCCTATTTCTGGAAGTGACTCTGTGATCCTAAGTCTCAGCTTTTTCTGGACCTTGTAGGTGTCATTCATCTAGAGATTTTAACTCCTATAAAACAACTAAGTGTTTTCAGATTGCAGAACAGCTTCCTAGGGAGAGGGACCAGAGCTAGTAATGGTCCACAGTGGCCTGAGACACACAGAAGGTTTGAGACACCACATGCAACTTGGCAGGAGCACCATGTAGGGCTGATGGGGCAGAAAGGGCCAGAGCCAAAGGCCTTAAATAATATGCTGACCAGGAAGCAAACTGTTGTATACAGGATGGATAAACAACAAGGTCCTATATATAGCATAGGGAACTGTACTCAATATCCTGTGCTAAACCATAATGTAAAAGAAGATGAATAGAGGACTTCCCTGGCAGTCCAGTGGTTAAGACTTTGGGCTTCTACTGCTGGGGGCATGGGTTTGATCCCTGGTTGAGGAACTAAGATCCCATATGTCACGTGGCAAAAATATAAAATAAATTTAAAAAGAAGAAGATGAAAAAGAATGTTTGTGTGTATATATATGTGTGTGTGTGTGTGTGTGTATGAAACCAAGTCAGTTTGCTATACAGCAGAAATTAACACAACATTGTAAATCAACTATATTTCAATAAAAAATTTAAAATAAACAATATAGTATACTGAGCAGACAGGCGTCTGTCCTGAGATACTGAGGAGTCACTGAAGGCTTCAACTAGGGAAGTAATATAATCATATTTCAATTTTAGAAAACATCAACCCATGAAGGAAAGATATGTTAGGTAGGGAGAGTAGGGAAAAGAAGTCCAAAATGGCGGAGGCTAAAAGACAAGAAGGGAAAAGCCCATGAAAATAGAACAAAGGGAGTTCCGAGGACCAGGACCAGAGTGAGGACCTCAGGTAAAACAAACAACACTCCTGGCTGGCCCAATTTACATAGGACAGGCCCAGGGGGAGGATAAAAACATATAAAAAGAGGAGCCAAAGCTAGCTGTCTCTCTCTCTCTCAAGTCTCTACCCTCCCCCCCCCCCCCCCCCCCCCNAAAGGACTCCTAGACTGGAAAGAAGCAACATTATTTTAGGATCATGCTGAATTTACTGAGATAAATTAGAGAAGTCAGATTTGATATGCTATCTGGGACAGCTGAAAGAGCTTCTAATTATTTGCTTGATTGGCTAAGTATAATCTGTAGAGTCAGCTATGGACTCTGCTGAATGAAGCTGAGATACCAGAAATTCCTTGGCACGGTGTAGAAGAAATGATTCATAGACTTAGGGAAATAGAAATGTTGAAGTGGGTATGTCCTATACAGCTACCTCATCTAGCCCCTAACTCTGTTCTCCAAAGAACCCAAAAGAAACTGCCTTCACTGAGAAATATATTGGTGAGGGAACACTTGGAAAACATTATAGTGAGTGAATGTCTTTTCTGAGCTAGAGACTATGGTGGAAATGGTACCATTAAAACAGGCTCCCTGGTTTCCGTGGAGATGATGAAACTCTAAGTAGCAAAGTCAAAGTAGCAGCATTTAGTTGTTGGAGACAAGGTGAACATGTTTCCTTAACGTGCAGCGGTATTCAGAATGGCTCAACCCTCAGGGCAGTGAACAGTATGTCAAAGAGTCCATTAGACTGAAGTAGATGGGCTAAAGTCCTACTTGATAGACTAATCAAAAGAATTCTATTTAGATTTGATAAACAGTGAGACACAATCTCTCAATCAATGGAATTAGTTTCCAGAACCCAAGCATCTTACTTGAGGAGAAGGCCTAGAATCCAGGGAGGAAGATTTTGCAAGTATATAATAAGATTATAACCTGTCCCTTCTAATCCTCCCTAAAGAGGCCTGTGACCATTTACCAGGGTAACTATACACTAGAAAAAGAAATATCTAGACCTAGGTTTTAAGTGCTGCCTCTGAGCTTACATAACTCCTGGGGGATCTGCTGCTGCTGCTGCTAAGTTGCTTCAGTTGTGTCCGACTCTGTGCGACCCCATAGACAGCAGCCCACCAGGCTCTCCTGTCCCTGGGATTCTCCAGGCAAGAACACTGGAATGGGTTGCCGTTTCCTTCTCCAGTGCCTGAAAGTGAAAAGTGAAAGTGAAGTCGCTCNGTGCGACCCCATAGACAGCAGCCCACCAGGCTCTCCTGTCCCTGGGATTCTCCAGGCAAGAACACTGGAATGGGTTGCCGTTTCCTTCTCCAGTGCCTGAAAGTGAAAAGTGAAAGTGAAGTCGCTCAGTCGTGTCCGACTCTGCGACCCCATAGTACTGGAGTGGGTTGCTGTTGCCTCCTCCGCCTGGGGGATCTAAAACATCCCAAAAGTCTACCTGTCAATTAGGGGCTGATGGAAGTCAGGTGATAAATAGATAAAAGTTTGACCTTTCCATCTCACTGTGGACTGAGTGGATAACAACCCAATCTGTGTTATTTCCTCAGTTTCTGTATGTATGGTTAGAATGAGAGAAGGAAAAGAAAAAATGTTTAGTCTATGCATCAAACGGTTTTCCTAGACTGTCCAGACCAAGGTAATAATAATGGTGATGATAGCCAGCATTTACTGAGCACTTACTAGGTGCCAGGCACTGTGTGATCTCATTTACATGTATGGTCTCATTGAATTCTCAAAAAGCTATGTTTGTTCTTGCTTTTATCATTTCCACTTCACAGATGAGGAAACCACGAACTGGAAAAGATTAACCTGTCCAGAGTTACACATCTGGTGTATATTAGAGCTATGTTCAATCCAGGCTTTCTGACACACCAGAGCTCACACTCTGAATTACAGCTTTCCACTGCCTTGGCATGCTATGTCACATGAATATTGATTTACTAATTTGAACTGAGACTTTCACTGAGCCACATAAACTTAGAACAATTTATTTTTCTCTCCCTGCCTTGTTTTCCAGGCTGACTTCTTGCCCAGGGGATACAGGCAGTCTGGTGTTGGCAAGTGGGAAAGGAGATCTGAAGTGTCACATCACGGCAAACCCATTCAAGGTCGACTTGGTATCTGAAGAAGAGGTTGTAATGAGCATAAACTCCCTGGGCCAATTGTACTTTGAACAGCTGCAGATTCCTCCCAAGCAAAGGTATTTTTGCACATTACTTAATACATACAGAACTTAAAATCTGATTGTGACTATGTATCCATAGAAAATTGGTTTGCTTTATTTGTTGGAATATTCTGAGAAATTTCATCTTGTCACCTGTACAGACTAATGCAGGCTTGATGACAAAAGTTATTCCCAGACATTTGCAAAGGTGATACTCTTAACACATCCTGTATTTTTGACTGATGACATTCTCTACCCTACCCCTTCTAAAAAAGGACCCTTGATAGATGTTAATGTGAACTAACAGAATTTCACTTTATCCTCCTTACAATAACATGAGTTACCTTAGACTTGAATAGTTGTCTAGGAATTTTCTGGAACCAACCAACTTCAACAAACCGATTGAAGCTGTTTGTGTGTGGGTCACATGAATTGGAAGATAGTTGTAGAAGGACATTTTTCATCCATTTTTACCAATATCGTTTTTAAATCCTCCAGTCTGTAGTTCTATTTTTATTCAAATAATGAACATCTTACATGAGCTTCAGAAAGCATTTAACACAGAGATTTTTTCCTGAGTCTCAGCTAATTTCTATTTTTAAAGTTTATTGTTAAAATTTTTATTTTATCACAGAAATGTGTTTATTATAGGCTAAATAAAAAATATTGAAAAGAAGAAAAAATTAAAATACCCATAATCCTGCCACCCCTACTGTTAGTACCGTATGAATTTAATTCAGTTTACTTTTTTTGACTGAAAATACTATCAGCATAACAAATCCCTGTGTGCCTGTTATTTATATTTTGTTGTTTATTTATATTAAAAATATTAATTTTAAAGCATTTTTCCTTTTAATAAACTCCTATTATTTTGTTTTAAGGGTGATTTCCAAGTTGGGCTTTTTAATAAAGCCCAGTAAAGTCTGCCTCACCATTTGTCTTTTGAGCTACCTGGTTCCATGTTTGAAAGTAATCAATGTTTCCAGTTTTCTATGTATCTTTCTAATTTATGCCTATTCAGTAAAACTAATGCATTCTTTGTTTTTTCCTTTCCTGACGCAAATGATACACATTATTCTGTACCTCCCTTTTTTTTCTTTAGCAATGTGGTAGTTTCTAACTTCTTTAAAGCTGCTACATCATTTCTCTTTATGGTTACACTATGATTCATTTAGTAAATCCCTACTAGTGGACTTTAAAATCATTTCTGATGTTGTTTTATGACTACTTCATGAATAACCTTGTATGTGTGTTATTTTTCATACATGCAAATATATCCATAGACCAGAGCCATAGAAGTATAATTTCTGATCAAATGGTTTATATGTCTGTTGATAGATGTTTCCAAATTGCCTTCCATAGAGGTTGTGTACTAGTTTTATATTTCTATCATTTTAATTTATATTTGTGTTAGGACAATTAGATTGTCCACCTAGGGGAAAAAATATGTTAGGTCTTAACCTCAAACCATTTAGCAAAAATGAATTCCAGGACTTTCCTGGTGGTACAATGAATAAGAGTCCACCTGCCCATGCAGGGGACACAGGTTTGATCCCTGGTCCAGGAAGATTCCACATGCCCGTGGAGCAACTAAGCCCATACACCGCAACTACTGAACCTTGTGCTCTAGAACCCATGAGCCACAGCTACTAACCCGGTGAGCCATAACAACTGAAACCCATGCCCCTAGAGCCTGTGCTCCACAAGAGGAGAAGCCACCACAGTGAGAAGCTCACACACCACAGCAAAGAGCAGCCCAGCTTGCCGCAGCTGGAGAAAGCCCAGCCACAGCAGTGAAGATCAACTGCAGCCAAAAATTAAAAATAAATGACTAAAAAAATTAATTCCAAGTAAATAAAAATTAAATACACACACAAAAAATAAATATAAGAGAAAGTATAGAATATTTTTAATTGTATTAGTGTGATAGAAACTGAAGAGCTGTAAGGAAAAAGATGGATTTGATTACTTAGAAATTTTAAACTTTATTATAGCCACAAAAACAAAATACAAACAACAACAACAAAAAAAAACTTGACCAAAATGAAAAGGCAAGAATCTGTAATTTCCAGTTTGGCATTTGAGGAGCTCAGAAGTTGCCACAAACAAGAATGAAAAATCAAAAAATAAAATTACTCAAAATATAATATAGTCCTAAATGTAAAATCTAAGACCATAAAACTTCTAGACAACAACATCAGAAAATCTTGATGACCTTGGATTAGGCAGAAGTCTTAGATATTACACCAAAAGCATGATCCACATGGTAAAATGAACATAAACAAAAGTAAAAATGCCTGCACATTCAAAGACCATATGAAGAGATATGCAAAGATAAGTCATAGACTAAGAAAAAATATTTGTAAACATATATATGATCAAGAAGTTGTATGTATAATATAGAAAGAACTCTCAAATTTTAACATGAAAATAATAAACTTAAACAGATATTTCACCAAAGATGTACAAGTGACAGATAAGCACTTGAAAAATATGTCCAATGCCGTTAGTTATTAGAGAATTGCAAATTAAACAACAGGGACATACTACCACGCATCTATTAAAATGGCTAAGTTTAACAGGACAACCATATTGTTAGAAACACGACTAGAGAGTGAGAAGCTTTGATAAACATTAACTCTTGAGCAGGGGTATTTATTTTGTACTCTGTGACTTAGTGGAACCCTGCAGAAGGGAATTCCTGCCATTTAATTACTTATATTGCTTCTCCCTGGTGGCTCAGATGGTAAGGAATCTGCCTGTAATGCAGGAGACCCGGATTCAGTCCCAGGGTCGGGAAGTTCCCCTGGACAAGGAAATGGCAATCCACTCCAGTATTCTTGCCTGGAGAATCCCATGGACAGAGGAGCCTAGCAAGGCTACAGTCCATGGGGTTGCAAAGAATCGGACACAACTGAGCGATTAACACTGTACTATATTGTTAATGTCAATTGACCAGATAAAATTATGTCCTTCATAGGCAGGAGCTGATAAACTGATACTGGGCTTGGATATGTTAAAAAAATATTTTTTTTTTCTATAGACAGGATGAGCTGAAACCAGGGAATAGTGAGTTCACTAGACAGGAGGAACATGGCTATTTGAAGTAAAAATTTAATCCACAGCATCATAATAAACAATTACTACTGATCTGTATATTCACAACAAAATAATGTCACTACATTTAATGAACAGCACAAAAAATAAATATAGATGGACAAAAGTTCCTTGATATAAATGGTAGCCTAGACTTAATATCCTTGTGCATCCTTGGGAGTCATTCTTGGAGACCAGATTGAGATTGGTCTCTGGCAGAATGTTGTCCCCTGTCTATTGAACTTTCATGCTACAAGAAGAGGTAAAAGCCTTATTCTAAGTACAGACAAACTTTGTCCTTGGGTAATATCCTAAAGGGGAACCATAGTTTACATGCAATCTGGTGTTTTCTGCTGTGAAAAGTGTTTAATTTGCCTTTTTCAATGTATTTGTTTGAACAAAGAAAGGAAAAATAAACAACCTCTGAACTCTGATCTTCCATTGCTTTTGTACATTCCAATTGTGAAGTTGAGGGTAAGGATGTTCAAAAGCCCATGGGAAATTTATATGTCTTCAGAATATTGTGCCTATTCTAATATGATGAGCTTTTAAAACACTTTTCTTAGAACAAGAATCAATTTTTGTAATTGTATAGATACTCAGCTAATTTTGATTGCTGTTGATGGCATAACTATGTTTTTAAATCCAAAAATATATTCTTGTGTGCTACATTAAGATGCTCTTTCATATAATAAAGATTTTCTTTTTCTAACTCATTTCAAAGAGAAAGAATTTTACCTGTAAGTAAGCTGTTTTTCTCCTAAATATCACAAAACAATTCTTTTTTTCCCCTCCAATAAATGAGAGCATTATGAGCTTTTAAGAAAGCAAAAAGAAAATAGAAGTAGTTTTATTAATTTCAGAAAGAGCTTACTTCAAAACAGGGGAAGTTATTAGGGATAAAGAATGCCATTACATAATGATAAAGGGGTCAGTTCCCTGAGAAAACAACAGTCCTTAATGTGTATGTGCCTAACAACAGAGTATCAAATACTTAAGGCAAGAATATAGAACTGCAAAGAGAAATAGATGAATCCACTATTATACTTGGGTGTTCCTGGTGGCTCAGCTGGAGGGAGCTGCAATGAGGGAGGCCTGGGTTCGATCCCTGGGTTCAGAAGATCTCCTGGAGAGGTGAATGGCTACCCACTCCAGTATTCTGGCCTGGAGAATTCCGTGGACTGTATAGTCCATGGGGTCGCAAAGNCCCGCCCCGAACCCCACCTGGCCCCACGTGCTGGGGTGCTCTTCTCTTCGCATCTTTGGATCGACGTGCCCTCACGCCTCAAAGATGGATTTTCCTGCTATCTTCTAAATAAAATAGAGCTGTAACACTGAGCTGTAACACTGATTTGTCTAAGAGCTACAACATGGTCCTTTTGAGACCTGAGAGCTATAACATGGTCTATCTGAAACCCGAGAGCCGTGACACGCCGAGGGGGCTTTAATGTCCATCACTCCAAATCTTTGTTGTGCTGAGACAAAAACCGAGGAGCATATACTCGCGTGACAGATAGATACTTTTGTAAGGGATGAGGTTACAGGAAGTGGCTCAGTTAGATGGCCTTTGCAATGACCTCCCAGGCAGAGGTGATACAGGGGGCCTTAATTAACTCAGCCATCTTGGCTTTTAATTCTATGTTTGTAAGTCACATGTCTGAACTTTTAGTTATTCTCTTCTCTTCTTGAAATACAATCCCATATCCTTTGACTTTTTTAGGCCTGCTCATAATTCAAGCCCCAGCACAGCTCTTGTCTCCATTGTGAAGCCATCACAACGTACTATCACCTCATACATCCATCCCGCTACCCGCCCAGCCACTATCCATCCATCCATTCCTTCATTCTTTTATCCATTCATTCCTTCATGCCTTCATTCACTGATCCATTCAACACTGATTGAGGGTCTTCTGTGTTCCTGGCACTGTGCTAAATGCTCAGGATACAAGACACAATTCTACCCTCCAGGAACTCGTGGTCTAACAGAGAAAAGAGGCTCACAAATAATAACAAACCCCTGTGATACAGACACTAACAGAGGTTTGAGTGTAGTAGGAGCTCAGGGCAGGACTGACTAACTCAGTCTGGAGGCCTCAGAGAGAGCCTTTCAGTGGAGGTGACATTTGAGCTGAGCCTTGAAGGAGGAGGCGTTACCTCACTGCAGAGGGGAGAGTGATCTGAACTCTCAAAGCCATCTGAGTCTAAAGGGCCCAATTAGAGTTGATGCTAATATCCCATGAGTTCTACTGTTTCCTATACATTAGCCCTGTCTTTCCAACTGGGGAACAGAAAAAACACATTTAAAATTCACCCAACGTTTATCCATCAAATTATCCATCTATCATCTGTAGGTCTTACATGCTTATTTGTTAATAGCTGCAGTGCTGAGCAAGTGCAGGTTAAAGAGTTGGTCCCAACACCTCCTGATTAAGTCCTATGTCTGTGGTGGCTTTTTCCCTTAGGGTCTTTTAAGTGGTAACCATGAGAGCAGCTCATTCTCCTGCCAGGCTCTGACCTGCCTCTTGTGAGTGTTGTAAGCTCCTTACCGTCAAAGGCTCAATTTTCTAAGCTTCTGGTAGAGGAGTTAGGGAGATCGTAGATGGAAGGAGTAGCAAAATAGCAAATAGGTAGCATCTAAGTGCTGGGTGCTGGATACTTTACACATTTTATCTCATTGTGTCTGCACAACAACATTCCTGTGGTTTGATGCTGGTGTATTTATCTTTAAAAAAAAATTTTTTTTTTCATGCATGCCTATGTGTCTTGGGCTTCCCAGGTGGCTCAATGGTAAAGAATCCACCTGCAACACAGGAGATGTTGGTTTGATCCCTGGGTCAGGAAGATCCCCTGGAGAAGGAAATGGCTGCCCATCCAGTATTCTTGCCTAGGAAATCCCATGGAGAGAGGAGACTGGTGGGCTAGAGTCCAAGGGGTTGTAAAAGAGTTAGACATGACTTAGCAACTAAACAACAACTATGTGGCTTATGAAATTCCTTTAAAAAAATTTTTTTTGGCTAATGTTCTTTTTTACAGTTGAGGAAATAGACTCAGGGTGGGGAATCATTTGCTCACAGTAAGTTGGAGAAGCTGCCTCCCAGGTCCCTGCTCTAAGGCCCAGGTCAGGGCTACAGTATGGTTGAGGTGGGCATGGCCAAGAATGGAGGCAAAGGGCAGGAGGCCAGGAAGCTCAAATTGCACCCTTCATACAGCACCGCTTCCTCTCAGAGGCCACACCTGGTCCTGACAAAAGCTGTCACAGAATCCAGGCTTGGGTCACTTCAGTCAGTTGCTAAGTTGTGTCTGACTCTTTGCAACCCCATGAACTGCAGCACACCAGGCTCCCCTGTCCTCCATTATCTCCTGGAGTTTGTTCAAAATTCATATCCATTGACTCAGTGATGCTATCTAACCATCTCATCCTCTGTCATATCCTTCTCTTCCTGCCCTCAATCTTTCCCAGCATCAGAGTCTTATCCAATGAGTTGGCTCTTCACATCAAGTGGCCAAAACATTGGAGCTTCAGCTTCAGCATCAGTCCTTCTAAGGAATATTTAGGGTTGATTTCCTTTAGGGTTGACTGGTTTGATTTCCTTGCTGTCCAAGGGACTCTCAAGAGTCTTCTCCAGCACCACAATTCTAATGCATCAATTCTTCAGCACTCAGTCTTCTTTATGGTCCAACGCTCACATGCATATATGATTACTGGAAAAACCGTATCTTTGACTATACGGACCTTTGTTGGACATGGGTAGCAAGGGGTAGAATCTACCTAAACTCTGGAGACCTAATGTGGCATCGTGATTATATGTGCATGCTCTGAGTTCAAATCCCAATCAGTTGCTCACCAGCTAGAAGATCTTGGACAACTGCTTAACCCCTCTAGATCTTAATTTTCTGGTCTAGATTACCTTCATCTAGGGCTTTTGTGAGGGTGAAATGAGAAATTCATGAAGCACAGTGCCCAGCACAACATGCTAGTGTATAAATGTTTTGTTTCTTTTCATTCTTCCTCTTCTCTTTATTTTTTTCTCTTTTCATTTATTCTTCCTTTTTAAATTATTATTGTCATTGTTAATATAAGGGTATAAGCTCTAAGAAGAGTATCTTTAGCCAGGAAGGGAAATATGGCAAGTAGAAATACTACAGATGCCAAAGGGTATATCTAACTGATCATCTGGTCTACCTCCTGTGCTGGGAAACATTCCTGAGTCACTGGTGAATAAGTACCTTCCATGCTAAGTACTCCCTCCTCTGTGGAGTATGTGCTCAGTTCTTAAGCAGTTCAAATTTTTAGGAAGTGTTTTCTTACATGGCACCCAAACTAACTTCCAACGTAAATTTTACCCACTGGTTCTAGTTCTCCCCAGAAGAGGAGAGCAGGTCCTCCCTGTTGTTTTCCAAATAGAGTTCTTCCAATTTTAAAATAAATCTTTAACGACTCCTTAAAGTCAGTCCTCAAGGCTGCCCTTGGGGTTCTGGCAGGCCAGCCAGCCCTGCTTTCCTGGTTTCTACAGAGCCTTGCCCCTCTGGTTGCTTTGCTCATGTGCTGCTCACTGTCTTTCTTGAAATGCTGTGACCAGAACAGAAGGTGGTATTCCAGGTGCAGTACAAGCCACGCACATCCAGGGGACCTTCCCTTGGTCGAGGAAGAACTGCCCCATCAAATACGCTGCCACCGGCGCCCTCTCCTCTCTCCTTAGTGCATGTGCTGCGGTGGGGGTGCTGGGTCTGGGGAGCTGTGAGGAAGCAGTGCCACAGCCCAGGTTCCCAAGGTCAGGACAAGGGGTGAGGCTGGACAGCTGGTCTCAGTCTCAGCCACTTTACAGCTCTGCCACGAAGGGATCCAGGGTGCCACCCACTGACAGTGTCAGAGCTGAGTTCAGAATTGGGTGAGCAAGACTGCTGTTCCCTTTGGGGTGTCTATAAGTGTGTGTGTGTGCGCGTCAGTGGTGTGTGTGTGTGTGTGTGTGTGTGCATGTGTGTGAGACAGAGAGAAAAGGAGAGAGAGAGAGAAAGAGAGAGTTTTCTGCCTGATCCAGGAATTCTCCTGGATGGCAGAATTGGTTTCCATAACGACTTTCTGATATAAACATATTTGATAAAAATAAGTTAACAGCGGAGCTGTGGTGGAGCACAGATTCTCAGAGTGCAGAGAGAAAGAGAGAGTCAGTGAGCTCTTCAAAGGACTGCGTTTCCCTTTTTTCCCACCCTTCCTGGTCAGCCTCTCTATACACACTTTCCATAAACCACTCCAAAAGCTTTGTTTCCCATATCCCTGCGTATCCTGGCCCCCTTCCTGCCTGTACACATTGTATTCACGTTCTCTCTCCCTCCCTTTCCCCCTTTCTCCTTAGTTACCTGAAGCACTACAGTATGTATGGGATAATATGATAAATTCATTTCCAATTCACTGCATTATCCCTTGAATATTTTAATGACTCATTGAATGGAGTAAAAAAAGCTATTTCAAATGAACAATTATGCTGCATTAGTCTAAGGGCTGATTATATTTAAACAGTGCTCACATGGATAACAGGACACAGCGACCTCGGCATCCGAGAGTTAATTTGGCTCTTATCTCCAAATAATTTTACACCACAAATTACCATGAAAACCTTAAGGGCTTTAAAAACATTCATCAGAAGATAATATTCCACTTTGTAACAACAGTTTATTTAAATTATTTTGAATGGGAAGCGAGGCGCCCCTGTGGTGGGACAATGACAGCCAAGTGGGGATGGGGAGTCACACGAATGACGGGGCAGACATCCTTCCCCTCAATTATTTCCTCCACCAAAGCTAGCTTGGGTCAGGTTGGTACCTCCAGGCTGGGCCTGGACCCATCTGGACTGAGAGGTGAAAGGATGAGCTGCTTTTACCACATGGTTTGTGTGTTGGGGCATTGCCTAGAATTCTCACTTTGCAGAACAGGAGCCCAAGAGCCTAAGGGAAGTTGCTACACCATAAGTAGCCACTGTGGTCAGATCTCAAAGTTGGGAGTGGTTGGGGAGAGAGTCACATTGATGGAGGGCCTACTCTTTTGTTCTATGTCATGAAACTTAAACTCATCAAACACTGGGAGACAGATATTACTGTTATGCCCATTTTAAGGATGGAGAAACTGAAGCTCAGAGGTTCCCAACTAGAAGTGGCAGTGCCTGGAGCCTCCCCCAGTTCATCTGACCCCAAAGTGAAGGCTCTTTCTTGCCTTCCTAATGGTGACCATGTACACACGTCTGGTTTATAACCAAGGCCTCTGCATTGTCTGCATCACCAAATGCTCTTTAGGGCTCCTAGATCCAAACTGACATGCTTATAAGCCGTGCTTTGCAGGTGTTTATTACTTTAAATGGACGCTCATGGGGCAGGGCAAAGCACACATGGACAAGTGCACAAACAGTAGCGACAGAACAAAAAATATAGGTCTAAATAAAGACACTAATGAATGAATCCTATTTCCTTGTTTTGACCTCTTCACCTGAACTTGAGGGCCTGATAGAGATCATTTATTCTTCTCTTTATTACCATTAGCTGGTTTCTGAGCGTGTAGAAAATTAGATTATATAATTATATATATATTAAACTTTTTACAGAATCTACTGCTCAATTGATTAGGAACAAAGATGAATCTGCCTCTTTATATAGTGCCTTTCTCTAGGGAGGCTTCACCTCTTTGCATATGTAATTTCCCTTTTCTTGTCTCTATCCTAAAGAGGAAGGATTTGTTTCAGCTTTACAGACAAGAAGCCACAGTATCAGAGAGGTCAAGTAACTTGACTGAGATTTCTCAGGAGCCGGACCAATAATTCCAACAGAGGAGTCCTGACACGTGCGTGCTAAGCACCTAACTGGAAAGCAAGGGGCTATGATCCCAGCTCTGTTTGGTTGAGTTTCCCATTTATCTTATTCACCAAACACACTAAGAGGTCCTTAAAAAAAAAAAAAGCACCTCTCATTATGGAAAAATCTGATTCTACAGAAAAATAGACAGAATTATGAACCCTTAAAGCCCTTTCAATTCAGCCCAGAATTGCTTGCACTTACAGCTGCCAAAGGTCGAGGGCACTGAATGAAAGGGAAACGTGAACTTGCCGTTTCCTTTTCTTTCTTAAAACAAAAAAGATTTTCAGGACAAATTTTAGAATCATTGACAGTTTCTAGGAAGATTTTCTTTTTTGGAAGAAGAAAGGTACCCTTGCCTCCTTAATTGTTCTTGTGTTCTTTGTCACCAGTCATGATAGTCTTTGTGGAAAGTATTAGCATACCATCTCCCTGTGTTCAATATTCCCATTAACAATAAAAATAAACCTAATGGAAGTATCTGCCTGAAAAGCCCGGAGCACTAATTTCGGAGACAAACAGAAGATGAACCACCAATAAGCGTTTCTTTCTGAAATGAATGATGCAAATTAATTAATACCTTAATTAGGCTTGAGCACAAAGATTATTAATTAGATTGAGTTAGAACTAAAAGCATCTTAAAGGAAAAGCTAGGGATGTAACACTGTGGAGGAGAAAGGATGTTATGTATCAACGGTCTGTTCGAAATATTTTTCGCTCAATGAGAGGTTTTTCAAAGAGGGGACTCAGAAAGACAGTACAGTTTATGTATCAGTCCCTGCCCGCCCAGGTCTGGGCAGGTTTGGGACTAAAGTCTAGTCTTGTCCCTGAGCAAATGGGAACCCACATGTATAGGGAGTTCTGAACCCAGCCAACTTCTGGAGGCCCTCGTAATCCCACTGCAGCCTCCTTTCTCTGTCTCGCTAGAGCAGAAACCCTCCGATGACAGGGAGGCCCCCTGTTTTGTTTGTGTTTGCAACCCTAGGGATAGTATAGGGCTTGACTTGGAGCAATCATGGTAACCTCACAGCAAAATATTATACAGAGTTCTGAGTCCTGTTCTAAGAGCCCTTAAGTAAGTAAACCAGTTGTTTACAATGTGGGGGCTTCCCTGGTGGCTCAGAGAGTAAAGAATCTGCCTGTCAAAGAGGGAGATGTGGGTCCCATCCCTAGGTTGAGAAGAGCCTCTGGAGAAGGAAATGGCAACCCACTCCAGTATTCTTGTCTAGGAAATCCTCTGGACAGAGGAGCCTGGCGGGCTACAGTCCATGGGGTTGCAAAAGAGTCGGACACGGCTTATCGGCTAAGCAACAGCAACAAACAGTGTGAGGTAGGAACATTCAGGATCCCCGCTTTATAAGAGAGCAAGTAAACACACAGGCTGAAGAACATGTGCCTCCCTGTGCCGCAACCCCCACACAAAAATCACAAAGCTAACACTGGCGGATTCACATTCAAACCATGAGTCTGGCTCCAGATTTCTCGTCCTGAAACACTAGGCCATAGCAAATAACGGCCAATCCATATGTGCTGAATGAACAAAGTGAAAGTGAAAGTGAATTTGCTCAGTTTGCAAAAGAGTCGGACACGGCTTATCGGCTAAGCAACAGCAACAAACAGTGTGAGGTAGGAACATTCAGGATCCCCACTTTATAAGAGAGCAAGTAAACACACAGGCTGAAGAACATGTGCCTCCCTGTGCCGCAACCCCCACACAAAAATCACAAAGCTAACACTGGCGGATTCACATTCAAACCATGAGTCTGGCTCCAGATTTCTCGTCCTGAAACACTAGGCCATAGCAAATAACGGCCAATCCATATGTGCTGAATGAACAAAGTGAAAGTGAAAGTGAATTTGCTCAGTTGTGTCCGACTCTTTGCGACCCCGTGGACTGTAGCCCACCAGGCTCCTCCGTCCATGGGATTCTCCAAGCAAGAATACTGGAGTGGGTTGCCATTTCCTTCTCCAGGGCATCTTCCCAACCCAGGGATCGAACCCAGGTCTCCTGCATTGCAGGCAGACGTTTTAACCTCTGAGGCACCAGGGAAGAGTACCCTGAATGCCTAGTCCTTTCTGATGGACTTCTCTCTAGCTCCTAGTTTTACTTTAAGGACTGAAGCTTTATCCTATTCTGTCCCAGATCCCACCAGC
The DNA here is from genome assembly GCA_006410675.1 of Oreotragus oreotragus. Taxonomy (NCBI): domain Eukaryota; kingdom Metazoa; phylum Chordata; class Mammalia; order Artiodactyla; family Bovidae; genus Oreotragus; species Oreotragus oreotragus. Next base: position 78,457 of record SJYX01019583.1, read on the forward strand.
CCCTCACTGGAGGGGCGGCTGATATTTCACATATTCCTAAGAAGTGGAAGAAAAGTTATGACCAACCTAGATAGCATATTCAAAAGCAGAGACATTACTTTGCCGCCTAAGGTCCGTCTAGTCAAGGCTATGGTTTTTCCAGTAGTCATGTATGGATGTGAGAGTTGGACTGTGAAGAAGGCTGAGCGCTGAAGAATTGATGCTTTTGAAATGTGGTGTTGGAGAAGACTCTTGAGAGTCCCTTGAAC
>SJYX01019583.1:79235-96108 GCA_006410675.1 Oreotragus oreotragus
CTGCGATTCACGGGGTCGCAAAGAGTCAGACACGACCGAGCGACTGAACTGAACTGAACTGAACTGAACTAAGAAGTGGTATATATCTTGTTTCAACCTGGACAGACAGTCCAAAAAATTGTCTCTACTGAGGGGCTCCCATGGCCACGGTGCCGCCCACCACCTAATTAGGTCTGAGTCCCACAGGTGGCACTAGCGGGAAAGATCTCGCCTGCCAATGCAGGAGACATAAAAGATGCAGGTTCGACCCCTGGGTCAGGAGGATCCACCGGGGGAGGGCATGGCAACCCATTACTTGCTAGGCGAATTCCATGGACACAGGAGCTTGGCAAGCTACAGTCCACAGGGTCACAAAGAGTCAGACATGACTGAAGCGACTTGGCATACACTCATGCCCTATTAATGAGGCCAGTCTAGGTGCCACCAAGTTTGCCTCTGTGGTCATTGTGAATCACAGAGCTACTGTCTTTCTGTATCTGCAGTGACTTTTTGGGATGCCTTATTGCTGATGCCACTTGTTGCTGAGGGTTATGATAACATATAGGGTTTACTTTTATGGGGTTCAAGATCCTTATCAGGTGTGTTTTATTTACCAAGACAGCATTCCCTCAGGAAGGTCCCTGGAAACATCCACTTGTAAAACGTAACCAGAAACAGAGCCCCAGGATGACGAGGGAACCACAGAGATTATGTTTCCCATTATACAGGGAGGGCATGGTGACACGCCTTTGGCCACAGTGGAGCTGATGCAAGAGATGTGGTGTGAACCCTGACCACGTGGGATGGTGGTTTGGAGTTGAGGTACCAGGGTTGAAGACCCATCTCTACCACTCATAGCTGAGAGACTGGAACCATTTCCCCTCTGCAGCCTTTGTTTCCCCATCTGTAAAATGGGGATAGTGTCTGGTTCACAAAGTGATTGAGAGGATCAATAAAAAAAAAAAAAAAAAAAAAAACAGTAATGAAAGTGTTAGTCGCTCAGTCATATCTGACGTTTTTGACCCCATGGACTGTAGTCCAACAGGCTCCTCTGTTCATGGGATTTTCCAGGCAAGAATACCAGACAGAGTGGGTTGGCATTTCCTTCTCCAGAGGATCTTCCTGACCCAGGAATTGAACAAATAGGAAGTTCTAAAAGTGCTTTTCACTTCCAAATTGCTGCACAAATGGGTGATATTAACAAGGACCTGGGCATTCTGACACTGAGCTCTGCAGTCTTCCTTCCAGCTGCTAAACCCCTCCTGGATGCCTGTGGAATGTGGATGTCCTGTTCCCTCCACCCTGACCCAAGGGGTGCCCAGGAATCTGCATTTTAACAAGCTTGCTAGCTGATCTGAATGTGCTTTAATGTTGGGGACCAACTCAGCTGTAGCTGAACACACAGGAAGTGCTTCTGAGCTTGATCAGCGCCCTCTTTTCCTTTAGCTGTAGTTGAATACACAGGAAGTGCTTCTGAGCTTGATCAGCGCCCTCTTTTCCTTTAGCTGTAGTTGAATACACAGGAAGTGCTTCTGAGCTTGATCAGCGCCCTCTTTTCCTTTAGCTGAAGTTGAATACACAGGAAGTGCTTCTGAGCTTGATCAGCGCCCTCTTTTCCTTTAGCTGTAGTTGAATACACAGGAAGTGCTTCTGAGCTTGATCAGCGCCCTCTTTTCCTTTAGCTGTAGTTGAATACACAGGAAGTGCTTCTGAGCTTGATCAGCGCCCTCTTTTCCTTTAGCTGAAGTTGAATACACAGGAAGTGCTTCTGAGCTTGATCAGCGCCCTCTTTTCCTTTAGCTGTAGTTGAATACACAGGAAGTGCTTCTGAGCTTGATCAGCGCCCTCTTTTCCTTTAGCTGTAGTTGAATACACAGGAAGTGCTTCTGAGCTTGATCAGCGCCCTCTTTTCCTTTAGCTGAAGTTGAATACACAGGAAGTGCTTCTGAGCTTGATCAGCGCCCTCTTTTCCTTTAGCTGTAGTTGAATACACAGGAAGTGCTTCTGAGCTTGATCAGCGCCCTCTTTTCCTTTAGCTGTAGTTGAATACACAGGAAGTGCTTCTGAGCTTGATCAGCGCCCTCTTTTCCTTTAGCTGAAGTTGAATACACAGGAAGTGCTTCTGAGCTTGATCAGCGCCCTCTTTTCCTTTAGCTGTAGTTGAATACACAGGAAGTGCTTCTGAGCTTGATCAGCGCCCTCTTTTCCTTTAGCTGTAGTTGAATACACAGGAAGTGCTTCTGAGCTTGATCAGCGCCCTCTTTTCCTTTAGCTGTAGTTGAATACACAGGAAGTGCTTCTGAGCTTGATCAGCGCCCTCTTTTCCTTTGGCTGAGATCCACGGCCCGAGATCTACCCCGGTCTGGTTTTTATACCAGCTGTGCTCCTGGCGGAACATGGGGGCCGGCAGTCAGGCTGAGTGGACATAACTGGGGAGAGCTGCTGCTTCCTGCTGGACCCTTGCATCTGGGCAAGTGGGTGACAATGCAGCGGAAAACCAAGCTTCCTCCAGCCCAGGAGAGAGGGCTGAGGGCTGTACCCGGGCAGGTGGCCCTGGTAAGCTCTACGGCTTAGCAGTCCCGCCGGCCAGCTGCCACCTGCCACCTGTTCTGCTTCTAAGTTGGGCTGTAAGGGCTGAAACCACATTTGCACCACAGGCTGGTGTGAGAAAACTGTCCTGTCCTGTACTGGGGGAGGGGAGTGGGCAGGAGGAGACTTCAGGCTTGGAAAAGAGACAACTTCATGACCTTAAGGAGCCCTCTACTCTGCAATGTGGCTCAGCGGGTAAAGAACCAATGTAGGAGATGTAGGAAACATGGGTTTGATCCCTGGGTTGGGAAGATACCCTGGAAGAGGATATGGCAACCCACTCCAGTATTCCTGCCTGGAGAATCTCATGGAGAGAGGAGACTGGAGGACTATAGTCCATGGGGTCGCAAAGAGTTGGACACGACGGAACATGCATGCATTATCACATTCCATTAGATTCCAGCTTCTGAAATCGGGCCTCAGAGTTGCCCATAGGACCTTCTTACAGGCAGCCCTGTGCGTGGGGGGGCAGACTGTAAATATGATGACCAGTGTGATGGTCTTTTCTTGAGAGTTTCACCCCCTCGTGGCTGCTGGGGAGTCCTGAGCACACACAGAGCCCCTGCTCGAGTTTGCGGCAGGATTCGGTATCTTTCCCTTTCTTGCTCTCAGCTCCCCTCCCCTGATGGCAGGAATCTCCCCTAGCTCTTCCCTTTCACAGGTTTGTGGTGTTCCCAAGGCTCTTGGAGAGCAGGGCTTGGCCAGGGGAGGGTGTGGGAGTACTGCTTCTGCCCTCCTTCTTCAGCCCTGCTTGGGTTCTGTTCTGGAAGTCGCTGTTGCAAGTCTCCCTGGAGGGAGCCACTACCTAGATTGTCACCGGGGCTGCTCCTGAGAACTGGCTATCCCCCGAGCACCCTGCAAAGGATCTGTGGTCACTGGGTGGAGGTTGGTTGCCAGGGTAACCCTCCCACCACCTCCCCACTTCAGTGGTTGTGAAAGCCCTGCCTTGACCAAGACAGTCAACAGCTAGTTCAGACAGATACCCCTTCCTCTGCCCCACAGCTCTAGAAGGAAAAATATCAAGTCCCTATATTTGTGGTATGTGCTGTGTTTTAGAGACTGCTCTTAATACACGCTCTCATTGGAGGATCATGACAACTCTACAGAAGAGTTAACATGGTTCCCATCTTACAGATAAAGATGAAATGCTGTTGAGGGTCTCCACAACATGATGAAGATCACTGAGTTGGGAACCAGTCTGGATCCAGACTTAGTCTTTCTAGGCCTGGGTTCCCACCATCTTACGGGGCTGATGCCTTTGCACACGTGATGCAAACGCCATTGACAGGCTTTCCAGGCAGAAATACATGGATGTCTGATGATAGTGTGGATTTTCCCCTAGTGCACTGCCATGTGCTTGTGAACAAAAGATTCAACAGTCAAGTGAGATGGGAAAATAGATGCATGTTATATAACGCATACCAGGATATTAAAAGCTCTAAAAAGCCCTTCAGTGAGGAATGGGATTAATGTAGTTTAACCCAGAGTCTCCAAAACTTGCCTGGCAATAGAGCCTTTCTGGTTTTGTTTTTTTTCATCTAATGCCCCTTTAACAAGCCACCGGATTTGTGTTCCTCAGACCAACTCTGGAAAGGCGGAGCCAACACCTTTCTAATTATGGGTGATGACAAAAGGAAAAATAAGGGAAGGTCATTTGTTTCTGTACGAAGAAAAAGAAATGGATCACCAGGCCCCCTCCATGCCCCTTCGCCCATCAGGAGCAGATCCTGCAGGAGTCCCCTGCCATGAGGACCACACAGAATCACTTGGTGCCCTCCCAAACCCAGGCCCCTGGCAGTGGTGTGCTGAAGCCATTGCTACAGTTTCAGAAAATTTGTGATTCAGTTATGAAATCATTGTAACTTGAAACTGGTGACAGTGGGAGTCTTTACAATACAGAAACCAGGAAAACAGTACAAATTGGGGCTCCACCCCTACTCATCCTGAAAACCTGCCTACTTATGTATCATTGATCCTGGGATATTTTCTGAAATTATTAGAAGACGTGCACAAGGCTGTGACAGCTGGGTGCTGGGGGCAACCTGACACAGAAGTCCTGGCTTCGGAGGGTCCCTGACCCTCCCAAATGAGAGCTGAGAACCCGAGTGAGAGGTGAGAATGACCATCTTCTGGCCCTAATGCCCGCTGAGTCTGAAAGTGCCTTCTGGCCTGCTTACCTTGATATCTGACACCAGCCAATGTCTCCAGAATCGAGCTTTGGGAGAAGAGCTGCTGGGGGCATCCGGGTCCACCATCACCAGGATGTAGGTTGCATCCTGTAACACATTCACCAGAAACAAGTGTAGTGGCCCTGCTAGAATTCGGATGGGAAATCTACAAGGTGCGGACTCTCCTTTTACCTCAATTCCAGCTGACAGTGGCTGACCCACCCCTGGAGCTTTCTACTCGATTCAGCCCTGTTCTTATGACTTTCCTCTTGTGTCACATGCTGATTCTCAGAGAATTGGTCTATTAAGTAGGCAGCTTAATAGTTTGGCTTTCCCTTTATGAAGAAGAATCAATCAAGCAAGTATAATTTACCCAGCACCTGGAAGTCGCTAGCATCATGCCAGGAGCTGGGGAGGAAACAAAGGAAATAGGGCCTCTGTTCTCAAGAAGCTCACACACAGAGTTGGAGCAACCTGTCCGTTATTTCAGCAAATACATGAGGGCTTAGTACATGTCAGGAGCTGTACTGATCGCAAGGTATGCTCAGATTCATTCATCCCTTCAACATTTTCTGAACACCTGTTATGGGCCAGAAGCTGTTCTAGGTACTGGGAGTCCAGCAGAGAACAAGACAGTGTGACCCATACTTTCAGGAAGATTTACTCTAGGTAAGACACACACACACACACACACACACACACACACACACACACAGACTGAACAACAAATACCAAGGAAATGCCAGTGTGGGATTAGCGCTATGAACAAAGTAAAATAGAGTGGGGCTGGAGGGAGTAAGAGCCTCCCTGCTGGCTCAGTGATAAAGAATCTGCCTGCCAATACAGCAGACACGGGTTTGATCCCTGGATTGGGAAGATCCTCTGGAGAAGGAAATGGCAACTCACTCCAGTATTGTCGCCTGGAAATCCCATAGACAGAGGAACCTGGTGGGCTATAGTCCACAGGGTCAGGAAAGAGTCAGACATGACTTAGCAACTAAACAACAACGACAACATGCCCCCCTTTCTCACCTGGGGGCCCTCGTGCAATGCATGCATTGCTTAACCCTGCAAAGAGCTGGACATGACTGAGCAACTGAACCCAAGCATGGAGGGAGGAAGCTTTCTAAGAAGGGGAAACAACCGCTCAAAGGCCTTCAGGTGGGAATGAGCGAGGGTCTGAGCAACAGAAAAAGTGCCGCGTGGCTAGAGGCAAGCCAGAAGGGTGGACGGGGTTGGAGAGGTGGATGGGGTTCTGGCCACAGAAGGCTTTGCAGACTTGGGTGAGGCCGGGGTTTTATTTCAAGTCCAATGTAGGACCACTGGAGGGTATCTTTTAGCCAGGACAGTGATACACTGTGGTTTACACTGTTAAAAGTAGTCTTGGTGGCTGGAAGGAGAGTGAATGGTTGGCAGGAAGCCAGACAGGAGGCTACTGCAGTGGTAAATGGCAAGATGATGGCTTATGGACTAGAATGGTGACAATGGAGAGAAGAGCCAGTAGGTGGACTGGGGAAGTATTTTTAGGGAGTATCAGTGGGTCTTGCTGGTGGACTGGACAATAGGGGAGGGAGGAGTGGGTAGGGAAAGAGAAATGGAGGAGGACTCGGGGTTTTGGCTTGGGAAACTGGATGAACAGAGCCATTTAAGGCCATGGAGAAGACTTGCAGAGGAGACTGTTTGAAGGGGGATCCTGAGGGTTCTGTTTTGGACATGTTACGTTTGAAATGCCTCTTGAGGTCAAACAAGTATCTAAGTCAGAGTTAGGAGTCTGGAGGAGAGATCAGGATGGATATATGAATTTTGAAGTCATTGAATCCCAAGGACTGAAGGTGGCCCTTAAATTCATCATAGAATAATGAGAAGATTCGTGGAGAGATTAGACTTGCAGAAGAAAAGAGGTCTCATGAGTACACTCTAGAACATACTAACACTGAGAGGAGAGGAGGATCTAGCAAAGGAAACTGTAGCCAGGAAGACAAGGAACCACCTGAAATGAAGGTATCATGAAAGCTGACACAGAAAATGTGTCGAGGAGGAGGAATTGATCAGCTGTGTTGAATGCTGCTGAAAGGAGAGCAAGACAAGGACACAGATGTGGCAACGTGACTTGACAACATGGAAATCTCTGTTATCTTGGCAAGACCAGTGTCAGTGGAGTAGAAAGGATGATGTTTGATTGGAACAGGTGGTGAAGAGATGGGAGGTGAGGAACTGAAGCTAGTTATTAAAGATGATAAAAAGAGAAACTGTAGTGTGAAGGACAGCTGAGATGCAGAGCGGCTGTTACTAAATGGGAAGGAAGAGTCAAGAGATTTATTTCTTTTTAAATTTTTAAAGAGAAGGATGACAGTGAGGCGTGTCTTCAGGCTGATGGAAGTGATCCAGTGGTGAGGGAGGCATAGATGTCAGAGAGAAGAAAGGGGTTTATTGCAAGAGCCAAGACTCTGGGAAGGTGGGAGGGGACAGGATCCAGAGCAAAAGTGTAGGACCTAGACTCTGATCGGTGGACGATATAGGTGTTAGGGCATGAGAGATGTGGTGAGGAATGAGGAAATTGGATTCTGGTTACTTTTATTTTCTCAGTGAATCAGAGGCAAGATCATCAGTGAAGAGGGATTATAGAAAGTTTGGGAACAGAGAAGCTGCGAAGTAGTCATTTGGGGAGGCGAGAAATTGAGTGTACCATAGCTATGTAGTAAGGTTGTGTGTGTGTGTGTGCACGCTGAATCGTTTCAGTCATGTCTGACTCTTTGGGACCCCATGGATTGTAGCCCGCCAGGCTCCTCTGTCCATGAGGATTCTCCAAGCAAGAATACTGGAGTGGGTTGCCATGCCTTCCTCCAGGGGATCTTCCTGACCCAGGGATCAAACCCACATCTCTTTACATCTCCTGCATTGGCAGGTGGCTTCTTTACCATTAGCACCACCTGGGAAGCCTTCAGTCTACACAAGGTATCTAAAACAGTCAAACTCATAGAAGCAGAAAGCAGAAAGGTGGTGGCCAGCGGCAGAGGGAAGAGGGAAATGGGGGGTTGCTGTTCAATAGGTGCAAAGTATGAATTACATGAGATGAATAAGTGCTAGAGACCCATTGTACAAGTCTGTGCCTGTGGTTGATGACACTGCATTGTACACTTCAAAATCTGTTCAGAGGGTAGATCTCATGTTCTTACCGCAAAAAAAAAAAAAAAAAAAGATAAAATTTTAAATTAAAACAGAAAGGAAATTCCCTGGAGGTCCAGGGGTTAAGACCTGGCACTTTTCCTGCCAGGGGCTCCAGTTTGATCCCTTGTCAGGGAACTAAGATCCCACAAGCTGTGTAAACCAGCCAAAATGAAATAAAATAGAAAGTAATCCCACTTGAAGAAAGCAGGCTGGAATCAACACCCCTATCAAGCATTCTGCAAATCCCAGACCTGGACAATACGGCCCTGCTGGCGAGGCTGTGGGGAAACTTCCTACATTGCCATGGGGATGCAAAAATGAGGCCAATTTATCCTTTGACTCAGCAACCCCATTTCTGTAATATTTTCCCCAAAAGATAGCTTGCACATTTATGAAGTGACTTTTGTAGAAGGTATTCATTGCAGCCATGTTTATAATAGCAAAAGTTGAAAATGATGCAAGCATCCATCAGCTGGGGATTGGTTAATAAACACTGATACACACTCACAATGGAATACTTTATAGCTAGGAAAAAAAATGAAGATCTCTCAGATTTGATCTGAAAGACTCTCTAAGATAAATGAGTGAAAAAGCAAGGTGCAGAACAGTTTAATCTAGCACCTTACTTTTACATAAGAAAGAAAAAATAAACTATTTCTTCACATTGGTTTGTATTTGCATAAACAAACTCTGGAAAGATACTTAAAAAAAAAAGATGTGGGTGGTGGTGGGATATGGCTGGATCTAACAGAGGTAGGATGGAAATCTCTCTGATGTGCCTATTCTTTCATTTCGATTTTTGAGCCATGTGAATGTATTACCTGCTAAAAATAAACTGAAAAGATAAACTCAAATGAAATGTATAGTAATCACATAGTATTATCTTAGAGATGTTAGTTCTCATCTCCCTCTACCTTGCTGAGAGGTAAATAGGTATGGCTTTGTCTTTACGGTAGGGAGAACTCAGGGAATCCCCACTGCATATTTGGAGGTCAGTTAGGTGCAGGGCAGATCAGTGTCCTGGGCTCTGAAGAGAGACACCAGAAGCCTTGTCAACAGATCATATGCTCCGACATGATCATGACAACACAGAAGAAGCATTAGATCTGTGCTTGTCCAAGTGAGGTTTTTACATAGCTGTGTTGAAGTATAATTTTCCTAACACAAGCTTCACCCCTTTAAAGTACAGATTTTAACAGTTTTTAGTAAATTAATAGAGTGGTGCAATCATCACTAAATTTAGAACATTTTCATCACCCCCCAAACAATCCTGGTGCCATTTGCAATCACTACCTGTTTCTGCCTCTATCTTCAGCCAACCTCCAATCCATTTCCTGTCCCTATAATCTCCGTTTTGCCTTTCTTGGACATTTTGGATAAGTGGAATCATAGAATATGTAGTCTTTTGTGCCTGGCTTATTTCACTCAGCATAACATTTTTGCATGTAGCATATATCAACAGGTTATTCCTTTTAATTGCCAAACAGTATTCCATTGAGTGGGTATTGGTATGCATTTCGTTCATCCACTTTGTGGACATTTGGGTTGTTTCTACTTTGGAACTATTATGAATCAAGCTGATATGAACATTTGCTGCAGGTCTTTGTGTGGTATTTGTTTTCAGCTCTCTTGGGAAAATACCTACAGTGGAATCGCTAGGACATATGGTAAATTTATGTTTAATATTAAAAAAAAAAACCTTGCCAAACTGTTTTCCAAAGTGGTCTCACCATTTTGCAATTCCACTAGGAGTGTATAAAGGTTCCAATTTCTCCACATCCTCACCAACACTTGTTATCATCCGTCTGTCTGATTGTAGCCATTCTAGCAAGTGTAAAATAGCATCGCATTGAGTTTTTTGTTTATATTTTCCTAATGACAGTGTGTTAGTTGCGCAGTCATGTCTGACTTTGAAACTATAGATTATAGCCTGCCAGGTTCCTCTGTCCATGGAACTCTCCAGGCAAGAATACTGAAGTGGGTAACCATGCCCTTCTCCAGGGGATCGTCCCGACCCAGGGATCAAACATGGGTCTCCTGAATCAAAGTCAGATTCTTTACCTGACTAGTGACGTTGAGCATCTTTTCATGTCTTAACTGACTATCTGTATGTCTTCTTTGGTGAAATGACTGTATAAATCTTTTGCCCCTTTAAAATGTATCTTCTTATTGTTTTAGAAGGGATTTTAGTAGTTGTATCCCTATTGAGAGTTATGGAAAATGTGAGCGGTGGGGAGAATGGAAAGGAAGGAAAGAAGGTGGCCAGAGCTGGATTTGCCTCATCCTTGAACCATTGGCTTCTGCCCTCAACCCTCATCTGTAATTGGGGCTGTCTTCTTCCTGTAGCTCACCATGACTCTGATTATTCCAGTAGGGAAATATCAACCACAGGGATAGCCACGAACTCAGGCGAGCAGACAGCACCCATGGACACTCCACCCCCAGGCTCTCGGGCCACTGCCCCACTGGCCTCCTTCAGGGAAACTGTTGAGCCCTAATCTCCCTGCCTGCCATCCAGATCTTTTCAAAGACTACCCCTTCCCCACCATCTCCTTCCCAGCCCTTGGTCCTCACCACACCATCATGTCCCAGATGCTCTTTTCTCTTTTCCTTGGAGTCAAAGAAAAGAGTTCCTCTGTTCTCCCTCCGCCTCCAAACCCTTCCACTCTGCCCTCTGGAAATGCCGCTGACTAACCAGCCACGTCATCCTCTGTCTCTCTGTAAATTGCTCTACTTTCTTGCCTTTGCCTGCCTTTCCCCTCAGGGCCTCTTCCCCTTAGCGCCCTCCAGTGTTGGCATGTGTTCCTCATGCCCCTTAAACCCCAGGAGTTGGCCTTGCTCCCTGTTGCCACATCTGCATCCCCACAAGACTTGGAGAAGGGAACGGCAACCCACTCCAGTATTCTTGCCTGGAGAATCCCATGGACAGAAGTGCCTGGCAGGCTACAGTCCATGGGGTCGCAAACAGTCAGACATGACTAAGGGGCTAACACTTCACTTCCCCACAAGACTAAGACCTTCTTGAGTGTGTGGATTGTGTCTGTTTCTGCTTATCTCTATACCTGCATAGACTACAGGGTCCTGCACATAGAAGACAATAAATATCTTTGAATGAGTAATTGAAATAATGGTTGCACTTGGCCCAAGGGGTTCAGTTGTTCACGCATTCATTCATTCCACAAGCACTGACTAGGCTCTTATCATGCATTAAGCACCATGAGAGGGGCTGCTGAGGCTAAGAAAGGAGATAGACGTGGCCACTACCTTTGAGGAGACAGTAGCCTAGTGGGGAGCTAGATATACATGCAAAGAATCTGAGCACCCTTGGGGCTCTCAGCAGGCACACTGCTGGGCCTGCAGAAGCAAACTTGAGGAGGTTATCAACTCTGCCATGGAGTGACTGAATAAAGCCTCACAGAGAATGGCACCTCTGAGCTGGCTCCTGATGAAAGGAAGTCTGCCCAGGATGGAAGGCCACACCAGGCAAAGGAAGCAGTGTGTACAAAGCCATGGAGACATGCAAGTCGTTCTGTGTCTGAGCACGGAGTCCCCAAGGCTGAGGCACCAAGAACCAGTGGGCAGTAGAGGGGGCCAAAGGGGGTTGGCAGTGCACGTGGGCCAGGTCCTATATGCCAAGGAGGCTTGTGAATGGGGCTATAGGGGTGACTTAGAGACAGATGGTGGGGTGAGGGGTGGATCCTAGTGGGTACAGCACCATCCGGTGAGGGCTGATTAGGCCACAGCATGGCACAAGAGTGGTCATTCCCAGAGGCAGGCCAGCATGCCATACCTTTTGGGATTCAGAGATGCCCAGGCAGAGGGGCCTTCCTGATGTGCAGGGATGCTCTGGGGTCTCTGGGGACCCCTCTTTCCACCTCGCCATTTGAGGAATCTGTGCATGCCTGCCTTTCCCAGAGAGGAGGATTGGAAAGTATTCTCTGGACAGAATACGATAGGATTTCAGTAGACAGTCCTGAGTCCTAGAAGTGCCAAGAAGGTGGAGCCGATATTAATCACATCTTTTATTTCCTGATGGTTTGACCTGTGGCGCCTTGCTGTCCCTGGAGAGACTGTCGGTTCCCGGAGACAGTACACACATAACTGAGAGCAGGCTCTTCAAGTGCAGATCTACTAATTCAGAGCCTACATCCTCCCCTTTATTGGGCTGAGCCACTATCCTTCAGGCCTACTCATCTGGGGGTCAGCTTCCAGACAACCAGAGGCAGCTCCTCTGCCTCAGGGTCGACCAGAATTATCCAAACCAGCCAATCCCGAGCATGTCTACCCTGCTTATCCTCCCTTGTCAATTTTTTTTGCCACAAAAATCACTATAAGCATTCTCACCCATGCTTTCTCCTTGTTCCCTCTGCCTCCTGATGGACCTTAGGGCTTCCGCATGTGGCCCTGTGTGATGTGTCGTGACTCCCGTCTTTAGGGATACGTGAGTATAATCTGCTCCCTTCATGACCACTGTTTCCATCTGCGTTTCTTATCTTAGCCAATGAAAACAAATCCCAGGGGACTTCCTTGGTGGTCCAGTGGCTAAGACTCTGCACTGCCAGCACTGGGATTCAATCCCTGCTTGGGGAACTGGATCCCACATGCCACAACTAAGATCCTGCATGCTGTAACCAAAATAAATAAATCTCGAATGCCTCAACAAAGATCAAAGGTCCCACATGCTGCAGCTAAGATCTGGGGAAGCTAAATGAATAAATAAATAAATATATATATTTAAGAAATGTCCCATAAGCTGCAACTAAAGATTCTGCATACCGCAACTAAGACCTGGCACAGCCAAATAAATAAATTAATATTCAACAAACAAACCAACAAACCCCAGGTACATTTTAGAGTGGGGCCCTTGACTCCTTGTGACTCAGATATCCACCAAGCCCATTTGAAGACTATAGGAAACTGGGGAGTAGCTAGCATTGCATTTTTCTCATTTTCTGATATGATTATGTCTGTGGCTTTGGGCTTCCCTGGTGGCTGTGATGGTAAAAATCTGTTTGCCATGCAGGAGACCTGGGTTCTATCCCTGGGTTGGGAAGATCCCCTGGAGAAAGGAATGGCTACATTCCAGTCTTCTGGCCTGGAGAATTCCATGAGCTATTCCATGGGGTTGCAAAGAGTCGGACGCAACTGAGCGACTTTCATTCATTATGTCTGTGGCTTGTGGCCTACAGCCCTCACTTGTCCTAGAATGAAGGACCGAGCTGATCTGGTAAGGTTAAGGGTTCACAGTCGAGTTGAATGGGATTTTCCAAACTGTCAAGGTGGATCCTTGGCCTGAGGGAGAGAGGCCCCGGTATTAGCATCGCTGTGGAACTTTCCCAGGTGACACTGATGTAGAGTTAAAGGTGAGAACCATAGCCCTGAAATCTGGTTCCCCCAAGTCCTTGACCCAATCAGTCACTGACTGAAAGAAACCCAGATTTCCCTCCTTCTCCTTAGTGTACTCTCAAGGAAGACCACGTGCCCTCTCTATACAGAGGGCGGGCTTCCCCTGATCCTGGCCGGGGTCCCTGGTGCCTGGGGCCCTGGAGATTGAGGGGCTGGAGCGCCGAATCGAGAAGCTGAAGTCACAAACACGAGTCTCCTACTATTCATTATGAGGTTGGTTGGAGTACAAATTTAGCCTATGGTGGGTTGGTTGTGTTTGAACCTCCTCCACACAGTTCTGTATGGGAAATCTAGTTAAGAGCCTTCTTCCTGGGGGAGGTTGAGTGTAACAGCTGTTCCTCACCAGGGCTGATGGGCTCACCGGGATGCAGGCTGGGAATTGCCCCTTGAGCCTAAAGCCTTTCATCCCTGAGGACCAACTCACATCTCAGGCTGGCATCCAGAAGAACAACATTTCTGTCTAGAGGTGCTGACAAAGACACTTCCCGGCCTATGTGGACAGAGGCACGTGCACCTGGGAGCTGGGGTTCATGCCATGCTTCGACACATTCGGGAGGAGGTGTTGTGTAGTCACTGTGGATCAGCTGTCCTTCTTCCTTGCCCCCTCTACTACAGAGGCTGGAAAGCTGTAATACTGGATCCCTTAGCTTCTCCTGCACCAAGGGAGCATGTTCTGGCCAGGAAGAGGTAGAAGAAAGTCCCTGGAAAGGGATCTCTTCCTGAAAAATAGGCAGACTTACTAAGAGAAGACCCTTATTACCTTTTCCCCTTGCCCCCTTTCCTTCTTCCTGCCTGAAATGTAGATGTGATGTTGGATGTGTAGCAGCTATTCTGTGGCCAGGAGGGGACAAACATGAGGTTACTTCAACCTATAGGCTCAAGATGACAAAGTAGAGAGACAGAAAGAACCTGGGTCCCTGAGCTGCTGAATCAGCCCACGATTGCCAATCCCTAGACTTGTTGCGCAAAACAAATAAACCTTGTTAAGCTCACATGGTACAAATTTTTCTTCCTTATACCTAAACACATTCCTACCTGACATGCACATCAGTTGTTGGTACCGGTTTTGGTAAGTGAGTGTCAGAGGCTGAATTTCAGAGAGAGGCATCCTGATGTTGTGAAAAGATTACTCAAGTAAATGATAGAGGACAAAGATGGTAGCCGTTGTTGCTTGTACACGCTGTGCGTTTGGAGGTAAGCCATTTATGCACACCAAGGTGCAGTTTATGGATCTGCAAAATGGCGATAATATGTGTCGCACACCACAGGGTTATTCTGAAAATAAAATGAGTTAAAGGTATGAAAGTATTTTTAAGATCGTGAAGTCAATGTCCATGGGTCAAGTTTTGTTATTGTGAACAAATGCTCTCAGAGTTTGTTCCCAATGGTCCCTGGAGTGGCAGTTACCTTGACAGCCAGAAGACTGCTTCCTCAAGGCCTGTCTCCAACTGTCTGGAGACAGAGTGGCTGAGTTCTCCACATATCTAGCTCTGGACAGGGACGCTAGTGCATATAGAGACAACTGTTCCTTCTAACTCTCCCTCTTTTTGTGTTCCCAAAGGGACTAAGTTTGCCTGGGAGTGGGACAGATTACAGAACCCTGGAACGCAGCAGGAAATGGGCCAAGTTTCCTTAAGCAAATCTAGCCAGCAAACATCTAACAAATTCATGGCGCTCCTAGCAGTGGATGTCCCTCACTCACCGGGTTGTGGGGGATGCGACTCATTCAAGCACAGCTCAGATTGTTAGAAAGGGCTCATGGAGCCAAAAACTGCCCTTAAAACTCACAGCTATTTTTCTTTCTGGCATAAAACGAGTCCTGTTTTTCTTGTACATGGCCGCCCTTCAGACATTTGAAGGCAAGGATCACAGTCTCAAAATGACCTTTTGTTCAGGCTGAAGGGCCCCGTTTCCTCAGCTGCCTGGGGCTGTACCCCACACTGAGTCTACAGAGATGCCCTTGGATGGTTCACAAAACACCAAGAGAGACAGACATGTAAACTACATTACACCATGACAGGCTGGGATACACACTTACACAAAGGGCTCTGGGAGCACAGAACAGGGAACCACGCACGTTGAGGCCCAGTGGGGTGGTGGTGAGAAGGTCAGTCTTCACAGAGAAGGCAGTAGTCAATGAGGGAAAAGAAAGGATGATTTACAGCAGCCGAATGTGGAGATGGGAGGTGGCGGGTGATATGGGTCCAAGTAGTTCAGATGGTAAAGACTCAGCCCGCGGTGCAAGAGACCCGGGTTTGATTCCTGGGTTGGGAAGATCCTCTGGAGAAGGAAATGCAACCCACTCCAGTACTCTTGCCTGGAAAATTCCATGGATGGAGGAGCCTGATGGGCTACAGTTCATGGGGTCACAAAGAGTTGGACATGACTGAGTGACTTGACTTTCTTTCTTTCAGTTAAGACCATGGGCTTCCCAGGGGGCACTAGCAGTAAAGAACCTGTCTGCCAGTGCTAGAGATGTAAGAGACACAGGTTCGATCCCTGAGTAGGGAAGATCCCCTGAAGGAGGGCTTGGCAACTCGTTCCAGTATTCTTTCTTGGAGAATCCCATGGACAGAGGAGCCTGGTGGGCTACAGTCCATAGGGTCGCCAAGAGTCAGACATGACTGAAATGGCTTAGCATGCACGCAGACGGTTAAGGCCATAATTTACTGTGGCCAGAGTCATATGACTAGGAACAAGGAGCCACTGGAGGGAACATCTGCTAAATAGAGATTATTGTTCTGAGTCTACAGATGGGAAAATGAAGTTCAGAAAGATTAAGTGCATCTGTCTGAGGAAATATGTTTTAGCCATGTGAATTCTACTCATGGCTGTGTGGCCTTGGGTAGGTTGCCTAAACTCTCTGGGCTTTATCTCTAAAAGAAAGAGATCTCAATAATCACAGTGATTTTCTCTTGGATTGCTATGCACATTAAGTGAGTTAAATGGCCCAGAATAGCACCTGGCACAAATTAATTGACCAATAAATGCCAGTCATTGTGAGCCATGGAGTGGTTTTTCTGGGATTTTAAACCATTTCCCTCGCCTCCCAATTCTACCCTGTTTTCCCTGTGCAGAGGGCAGGCACAGGTCTGGAGGAAGAGGAACAGATTTGATGTTGACTTTTATTCATAACAATACGGTATTTGTTTGCATGTTGCAGATTCCTCTGCACCTAGGTCTCTGGACGCTTGTGTAATTTAAAACATACATACTACAAAGATGTGCTTGTTGGCAACGCGTTCCGGCATCTCTGAATCAAGGGCCTTCTGCCACTGTGCTGCCCAGGCCTCTGGGGATGGCAGTCCCTCCACAGCATCTGCCCGTGGAAGATGGCCGGGGGAGGGGAGGCGCGTGGGATCCTGGCGCTGTGCCGAGTGGTGAGTTCAAATCTTAGCCAGTTCACTGTACTCTGCCCATTGACCAAAGCCCCCACTGTGGTCTGCCACTTTTCTGTCTTTGTAAAGCTGAGGGACGTATTTAAATTTCAAAGCCTCACACGCAGTGAAGCAGGAACAGAGATCCCTGCCTGTTGAGTGATGAATTGAGATATTATCTGAGCT
>SJYX01019583.1:104788-147034 GCA_006410675.1 Oreotragus oreotragus
AAACCCAAACAAAACTTTTGGCCAACCCAATGTTAAAAGCGCAAATGCACTACCTGTGGATTCAAAGCACTCTGATTTGGAAGGTTGTGTGTGGGGTTTTCATCTTTTCATGGGGTACAGAACGAGGCACGTCTATGAGGACAACGACTGGCTGGGTCTTTGTTCCCATGTCTGTCTTCTCACTACCCAGCTCGTCCATGTGGGGGCCCAGCATGGAGTGTCATATCACATTCTGTGAAACTGAAAATGGTACCCTGATCCTCTAGACTAAGCCCCCATTGGAATGGCCAAGAAGAAGGCACTGCTGAGCTTTTGAAAGAGTGAACTGGGCAGTGAAAGGAGACAGTGAATGAAGGAAATACAGCCATGTGATTTCCAAGTCTTCTTACAATTCTAAGAAATATTTTCATTGAAAAGCAACCCAGGGAATGTGACTGGTCAGCTGCAAGTAAGAAATGAATTGGGGAAAAGAATTTTTTTTTTTTGCTGGATTCTATACTCCAAATCCATAAAATGATTTTTTTTAAAAATTGTGGAAAGGCTTTAGGTGGAGATTCAGAAGGAGCATCTTCTGATGATGATGCTAGTCTAAAATATTTTTCAGGTATTGAATAGCTTCGAACTTTCTCACTTCACATCACCCTCAGAATGGATCAGCATATTCTAGATCTACTTTAAAACTAGACCCAGTGAGTCAAAGGGATTGTTGGGCCTTTATTTAAGATTTTTCAAAATACATGCAGGTATACTCAGTCGTGTGTGATTCTTTGCAATCCAGTGATCTACAATCCACCAGACTCCCCTGTTCATGACATTTCTCAGGCAAGAATACTGGAGTGGGTTGCCATTTCCTTTTCCAGGGGATCTTCCCAACCCAGAGATCGAACCCAGGTCTCCTGCTTTGGCAGGCAGATTCTTTACCATCTGAGCCACCAGGGAAGTCCCAAGGTGTGGATGAAATGTGACCTCATATGCTGGGGAAGGGGNCAGGCAAGAATACTGGAGTGGGTTGCCATTTCCTTTTCCAGGGGATCTTCCCAACCCAGAGATCGAACCCAGGTCTCCTGCTTTGGCAGGCAGATTCTTTACCATCTGAGCCACCAGGGAAGTCCCAAGGTGTGGATGAAATGTGACCTCATATGCTGGGGAAGGGGATGTCCTCAAAGTAGCTAGCTCTTTTAATATAAGAGAATATTAAGAAACTGGGAAGGGAAGAGTTTTGAGCTATTTCTGCCACAGACTTGTTTGGAAAGAATGTGAATCAGTTCCTTGAGGGACAGGTAAGTGTGCATGGTAAGTCACCTCAGTCGTGTCTGACGCTTTGCAACCCCATGGACTGTAGCCCACCAGGCTCCTCTGTTTCCATGCCCTCCTCCAGGGATCTTCCCGACCCAGGGATCAAACCAGTGTCTCTTGCATCTCCTGCGTTGGCAGGTGGGTTCTTTACCACCAGCGCCCCTTAGTTACACTGTATTAGTTTTGGTGTGCTTGTCTCCCACCGTCATCTTACAAACCCCTCCAGGCTGGGGACTGGCAGTTGGCTCCTACTGTCTTTTACATACATGAGATGTGCAGTGATGTGTATGCAGAATACATGAACGAAATATATGACTAATGGTTCAAACAGCAAAGAAAGTTACCATCTAAATGCCTTTCCAGAAAAAGTAAACCCTGGATGTACAAACTGATATAACTGGTAATAAAAGATTATCAAACAAATTATAGCTATCCTTAACTGAAGCCCTACCACTCCAAATCCCTTGCTTTGTTTAACTCCACAGCCAACATATGGAGTCAGTACTATTATTCTTGTTTAAAGGTGAGAAAACTGAGGCTTAGGGAAATGGGGTAACTTGCCCAAGGACACATTATTAGTAAGTGACAAAGGCAAAAACCAAACCCTGTATGATTCCAAAGCTGGGGCTCTAAAGAGAGCAAAGTGTTTCAAATGACTAAGACTACAAATGTCCAAACACAGTCTTGGTCACCAAATCCTAGAAGGCGGAACTAGGCAAAATTCAAAGAAAGCAATTCTTGGTCAAGAGCTCTTGACCAAGAAAAGAAATTGCGAACTTACACACTGAGTGTTGAACTCATCTACCTCATTATCCAAGAGGTGAGAAAGGTTGAACACACAAATTACTCTTGAAAAGGTGTGGAGAAACCTGTGGGCTATGGCTTTGCAATGGCTTCTTGGGTAGACTGTGACTTAAGGACAGGATCTTTAAGTCCCAGTGGCAGAGAGGAGAACTGGGAGTGTTCAGAGTCGCTGGGGGCAGAGTCCAGAGGTGACATGCCCAGAGGGTGATTTGTTTCCACCCAGGGTGCCACTTCTGATGGTCTTTTTGGGTTGAAGGAGATCAGCAATGTTATGCCTATATTCTGAGTAGACTGAGTATGGTTTACAAAAAGTCCTTCCTGAGACTTCCCTGGTGGTCCACTGCTCCCAATGCAGGGGGCCGGGATTTGAACCCTGGTCAGGGAAGTAGATCCCACATGCTGCCGAAGATCCTGTGTGCTGCAACTAAGGTCTGGTGCAGCCAAATAAATAAGTATATATATATTTAAGTCATTCCTGGTTTCTACAGTTATATGAGCCCTGCTTTTCAGGTGTCAACAGGGGGAGCCTTAAAAATCTGGGGATTGTGTGCGTGATGCTTTGTAATGCTACTATGATAAAGTGGAAGGGGGTGGCTCAGTCACCAGACCAGGACCCCAGTAATTCTCCGGAGCCAGAGGAAGTCTACCCAGGGCCCCTCTTATAGCATCCTGGGTCTGTGAACCATGGGGCACTGAAAAAGACAGGGTCTGGTTTAATGTTCTTTTGTCACAGTCTTGAAATTCTCCATGGTTTTCAACCAGGGGTCCTGTGTTTCCATTTTGCTCTGGGCCCAGAAATTATGTAGTTGGTCCCTGTTAGGAGTGACTCAGCTGGTCTAACAATGTGGAGAGGGCAGGTGTGTCAAAGGCAGGTCAAGGAAGAAGGCCAATCAAGGCAGCTGGATCCAAACGACACCAGGAAGTGGAACACATGTAAAATGGACAGTTTCCTAGGCAACTAGTTGCTCCATCTAAGTGTCACACACATGCTCTGCTAAAAGCATTTCTTAATGGCAGGGACTAAAACAAGAGGGATCGGGCCCAGGGGAGCCTGGGGCGTGTTTCATGTTGCTCAAAGACCTGCTGTTCGGCCAGCCCCTTAGCAGAATCATCTAGAGAAGTGGAAAAAATAAGCCTTCATGGGCCTGGTCTCAAGGAGGTGTTTTGGGGTCGAACAGTAGCCTTCTCCCTTCCTCCCAGGCATTTATTTGTATTTCTCAGAAACATTCTTAAGTAATGATTTTCGCTTATGACAAGGGCACTTCTGAGTTCTCTGGGAAGCTAGAAGAGCCTAGATTCTGATTCAAGGGTGAGGATGATACTAGAGAAGAAACATACAGTCAGATACTCCTAGGAACCCTGGGCCAGGCTGTGCCTTTCCATGCCTCACATCTCTCCTATCACCACGCTAACATGACATTTCTAACAATCACTTCACTCCTGGGAGCCTTGGCTTCTCCATCTTCAGAGCCATTTATCTCAAATCCTCCTTAGAAAGCACAAAGGGAAAGGTTCTTGGCAGAGTCCTTACTGGCACGGTGGGGAAAGAAAAAAAAAAAATACTACAGAAATCATTAACTTCAGTCACTCACATTGCTCCAGAAATAATCACAGAAGAAAAACCAAGATGAGCCCCCAGAAATTCTCCACAGACACTGATGCAGCTATCAACTGGTGTTTTTCATCTGAGAGAAGTTACTCTAAGTTATGAGGCCGTGCCACAAGGAAGTCCCAAATCATAAAGCTTTGCCTGAATAGAAAATTTCAAGGGGCATCCCTGGTCCAGTGGTAAAGAACCCCCCTTGCAATTCAAGGGACGCGGGTTCAATCCCTGGTCGGGGAACAAAGATCCTACATGCTACAGGGCTACTAAGCCTGTGCATCACAATTAGAGATTCCACATGCAAAAAGAAAAAGAAAAAAGATTCTACACAACACAGTGAAGATCATGTGTGCCGTAACCAAGACTCAACGCAGTCAAATAAATGAATAAATATTTTTAAAAAGAAAATTTCAAGTATTCCAATGAAATTGTGCAGGTTTTTCTCTTCCTTTTCAGGGAATTGTGTTCTGCTCTCTTCTCTGTTCTGTTTGGAAAATGATAGGGATAATACTGACTTATGGACATGAAAATAATAGACGTAAACTTGGGCAAATTCCAGGAGACAGTGAGGGATGGGAAGCTTGGAGTGCTGAACCACAGGGTTGCAAAGAGTAGGACACAACTGAGCAACTGAACAACAAAGACTGGCTCCAAGTGTTCAGAGGGAGAGAAGGCCTTTCTAACCCAGAGGTTTTGGAAGTGTGCTCCTCACCCTCTGGTGGGTCTGCTGCCCTCATCTTCAGCAGGAGGCCAGGGTGTCTGAATCCTGACTCTGATTCCTCTCTGGGTTCAAGCCTTGGTCCTTAGTTGATTGGACCATGGTGGGTTGGGGCAGGCCTGACTTGGGGCAGGCAATCCATAAACTGGCCAGTGTGTGCTCTGGGATGGGCTGCTCCTATTCTTCCCGAGCAATACTCTGAACCAAGGGGCATGAGCAGACGGAGGAAGAGGTCAGGGTCATGGCTTATCAGAGTCATATGTGGGTGAGATTCCTGGGGGCCCAGAATGACCCGGGTGAGAATGGTGGCACAGACGGAGCTCTGTTTCCAGGACCCGGGGAGCCCACAGCCTTCCACTCCCTGTCTGGTCCTCATGAATCCCCACGTGTGAGCCTTCTTTTACTTGATGGGTAGAAGCAGGCTCGTTAGTGGCCAGAGGAGCAGATTTCAGTGTGTGAAGGAGGAATATCTAGAGTAAGTGCTGGGCAGACATGGAATGGGCTGCTTGGGAGCAGGGGTAGGAAAGGGGAAAAGTGTAAGTTCACCATCACATGGGGAGATGTCTTAGGGGAAACTGGGGGACATCCTCCCATCTTGCCATCCCATGAGTCTATACATATTGGAAGGCTGATCTCATTTGGATCCAGCTCTCTGGCCTATTGGTGAAAATGCTTTGCCATCCTTAAGGGTGAGAATCCATCCTAAACATCATGGTTATTCTACCCAGACTCACTCTGCTCTCCTGTCCCATGAAACATCTCTCACTGCCCTCTGACTCTGCAACTCATAGACTGTAGCCCGCCAGGCTCCCCTGTCCATAGGATTCTCCAGGCAAGAATACTGGGGTGGGTTGCCACGCCCTCCTCCAGGGGATCTTCCCGACCCAGGGATCGAACCCGCATCTCTCGTGTCTTCTGCATTAGCAGGCAGATTCTTTACCACTGGCGCCACCTGGGAAGTCACTGCCCCCACCACTTCCAAGCCATCATGAGACCTCATTTGTGCAGGGCTTTGCCTTCTGAGCCCCTCTAGGCAAGCCGTTCAGTTACCCTCAGAACTTGGCACCAGGGCTGGCCGGGCAGAATGAAGGCATGAACCCACACACTCGTGAAGGTGGAGTCGGCGAGGTTCGGGGTATGCAGGCTCCCTACTCAGATCACAGAGGCTGGGGCAGGGAGGACCATGAGGAAATGGATAGAAATGCTGGACAAACGCCCTTTCAATTGCGCTCAATGCCCCTCTCTGACATGGACCCTGCCCTTGGGTGGGCGCCAGGGACTCCCTTCTCTGTGTCGTTGCACTGCACGCACACACAGATCAAGGTATCTGGCTCACTCCCATGGTCACCAGCTCCTCAGAGGCAGGGGAAGCAGCAGCAGATGCGGAGGCAGATTGGTTCAGTGGGAGGAGAATCTGGTAACCTTAGTCAAACCGCCATGGGCATCCTCGCCACCCCATGCCAGGAAATGTGTCCTGTCCCCACCCCTACTGCAGGTCCACCTTCTCCTCTGGCTGCCGAGTTGGGGGTAACTGAAAGCCCCCACCGTGGCTCTCACAGCTTGCTTTCTCCGAGAGAGGGTTAGAGGAGTGGGGAGGCCCAGTCAACTCCCTCCAAAGCCAGGTAAAGGCATTGGAACTGATTCCGGAGCAGAAGAGGGGAATTTGCTGGGCCTGGGGGGTGCCTGTCCCCTGCCAGTATCTCCCGTGACCTGAGCGGCCGACACTTGTCAGCTGCAGAAAGGGGGCGGGGCACGCAGGATGTGGACATGGAGTGCCAGCTCAGCCCTTGTCTGGGGCCGAGGCCAAGTTCAGACAGTGAGTGGGTGACAGTGACGGTGGAAAGCAGAAAGGCCACTCGAACAGGCAACACGGCTTCTACCCCTGTGAGCGTTTATCTCCACCCCTTAGCCCCCAGGTCATGTATTTTCTTTTCTTTTTTTTTAATATATTTACTTTTTTTAAAATATATTTACTTATTTTGGCTGTACCAGGTCTGGTTGTGGGATGTGGGATGGGATTGAACCCAGCCCCTACTGCACTGGCAGTGAGGGGTCTTAGCCCCTGGACCACCAGGGAAGTCCCCCAGGTCATAGATTTTCTTTTTGTAGCAGCTTGACTGTAGGGAAGGTGGTCTGGGCCCATTCCTCTGGGCAGAGAGGAAGGAAGAGGGAAGGTTGGGAAGTCCATTCAAAGGCCCTGTAGAGAAACAAAACTCAGAGCTGGAAGCCTATCTTATAGTTTCTGTGCTGTCAGATTCTGGCACACAGCCTTCCGAGGGGGTCTCTTTTGCTTTGGGGATTTCTAACTTTGGGAACATAGTTAGAACACAGTCCCATATCCTTGGAAACAAAGTCACCCACCCCAGGCGATCCCTCATTGTCTTTAGATCCTCATCGTCTTCTGGTTCCATGGGGTCTGTCTGCAGGCACAGCAGAGCATGGCTGCGTGGTGGACAGAGCATCCATCACCCAGGCAGAGGACACCTCATTTTCACTCTGGTTTGGTCATTAACAGTCTGGATAACTTTGAGCTCCCTCATCAGTAAAAGGAAGGGTTGAATGAGGCAATAGGATAGGTCCTCCTCATCTCTCAGGCCCAACTTTAAAAGTTGAAGTATAGTTGGACTTCCCTGGGTGGGTCAGATGGTAAAGAATCTGCCTGCAATTCAGGACCTGGGTTCGAACCCTGGGTCAGGAAGATCCCTTGGAGAATTCTTGCCTGGAGAATTCAACGGACAGAGGAGCCTGGTGGGCTACAGCTCACAGGGTCGCAGAGTTGGACAAGACTGAGGAACTAACACACAGACATAACTGATTTACAGTGTTGTGGTATGCAGCAAAGTGATTCAGTTTCATACATATGTTCTTTTTCATATTCTTTTCCCTTATGGTTTATTACAGGATATTGAAGATCGTTCCCTATGGTATACAGTAGGATGTTGTTGTTTACTTTATATATAGTAGTTTGTGTTTGCTGACCCCAAACTCCTAATCTATCCCTCCCCTCCTTTTCCTTTGGTAACCATAAGCTCACTTTCCATGTCTGTGAGTCTGTTTCTGTTTTGTAAATAACTTCATTTGTATCATATTTTAAATCCCATATATAAGTGATATCATGTGACATTTGGCTTTCTCTGTCTGACATTTCACTCAGTATGAAAAATCTCTAGGTCCATCCATGTTGCTGTAAATGGCATTATTTCTTTCTTTTCTGTGACTAATATTCCACTTTTGCATTCTATATATGTACCACATCTTCTTTATCCATTCATCTGTTGGTGGACATTTAGGTTGCTTCCACATCCTGGCTATTGTAAATAGTGCTGCAATGAACACTGGGGTGTGTGTGGCTTTTTGAATTAGATTTATCTGGATATATGCCCAGGAGTGGGATATGCTGGATCATATAGTGACTCTAATTTTAGTTTTACCACATCTTCTTTATCCATTCATCTGTTGGTGGACATTTAGGTTGCTTCCACATCCTGGCTATTGTAAATAGTGCTGCAATGAACACTGGGGTGTGTGTGGCTTTTTGAATTAGATTTATCTGGATATATGCCCAGGAGTGGGATATGCTGGATCATATAGTGACTCTAATTTTAGTTTTTTCCCTGCAGTGGAAGCATGGAGGCTTAACCACTAGACTTCCACGAAAGTCTAACTATTTTTAGTTTTACAAGGAACCTCCATACTGTTCTCCATAGTGACTGCACCAATTTCCATTTCCACCATTTGCAAACGTTTTTTTTCTTTTTAAATGATGGCTATTCTTCCAGGTGTGAGCTAATACCTCATTGTGTTTCTGATTTGCACTTCTCCGATGATCAGCGATGTTGAGCATCTTTTTCATGTGCCTCTTGGCCATCTGTATGTCTTCTTTGAGAAATGTCTATTTAGGTCTTCTGCCCATTTTTTAAGTGGGTTGTTTGTTTTTTTGTTATTGAGCTCTGTATTGTATTGTAGGAGCTCTTTATATATTTTGAAAAGTAAGCCCTCGTCAGTTGCATCACTTACAAATACTTTCTCCCAGTTTGTAGGTTGTCTTTTTGCTTTATTTATGGTTTTAATTTACTGTGCAAAAGCTTATAAGTTTGACTATGCCCCCCTTTTTTTTGTTTGTTTGTTTATTTCTATTGTCTTAGGCCTGACTTTTAAAAAAATATTTATTTATTTATTTTTGTTGCACTGGATGTTCATTGCTGTGCATGGGCTTTCTCTAGTTTTGGCAAGCAGGGCCTGCTCTCAGCAGCTGTGGTGCATAGGCTTAGTCGCATGTAGAATCTTCTCAGACCAGGGATTGAACTCACTTCCCCTGTATTGGAAGGCAGATTCTTACCCACTGTACCATGAGGAAAGTCCCCTGACTTTTTTTTTTAAGCAACTTATTTTATTTTGGGGCTGCACCAGGTAGCATGAGGGACCTTAGTTCCTCCACCAAGGAGCAACCCTATGCCTACTGCATTGGAAGGTGCAGCCTTAATTGCTGGGCCACCAGGGCAGTCCCAGGCCCGACTTCAAAGTTCGTGCAAGAGCAGAGGCGCCAGCGTCAGGCAGCCTGTCCACCCGGCAGGAAGGCGACCGCCTGTCCCCTTCTCTGTGGGCCAGCCACCACCCATTCTACCACTGTTCCTTCCAACCGGGCAGCACCCCAGAACACCATCAGGGAACACTGGGATGAGCGCAGGAAATCAGATGAAGGCCCGGTTTCACATACAGAGGAAAACTCAGGGCCTGAGTGCCACCCCCAGACCCCTACAATATGCCAGGCGAGAGGCCTGGGCAGAGATGGCTGTGGTGAACCATCGAGACCTGGGTCTGCACTCTCCGTGGGGGTAAATTGCTGAACTCTGTGAGCCAAACACCTCAAAAGAGCTAAAATGACTCTGAATGCCTAAACATTTTAAAACAAACCTTACAACTCAAGGCTTTTAATTTTTCTTTTCTTTGCCCCAGTGCTAAAGCTTTCTCTCTCTGTCACTTTCTCTTTTGGGGGGAATTCAAAAGCCGTTTTATGCCTCATTACCTGCACACCATGAGTGATGTCTGTCGGTCCATGGGCTGTAAATACCTTAAATCATGCTTCATTAAGAACATCTATGGTGCTATTAAAGAGCTATAATAGACAACGAGTTAACAGATGATTAAAGATGAATTCCATTTGTGTCAGTCACCAGCCAGAGAGAGACTAGGGGCTGTAAGTTCTCAATTCATTATCCAGCGAGTGCAGCTCTCCTGGTCCCCCAGATTGGATTGGATTGGTGAGGGGTGGGGAGGCACGGGAGGGCTGTCTGCCAGCCTGGAGTGGAGTTTGGGCCCCACGGTGGTGCTGTGGGCTGGACCAGAGAAGGATGAGCAGGCGGGATCAGCCAGAGAGGGATGGAGAGGGAATCCTACGGGGAAGTGTGCGTGCTTGCGTGTGCCACACACACACACGCACACACACGCACGTGCACATGCACTCACTCCCATGCACGGATGTCAGGAGCTGTGCTCACTGTCTGACAGCGCTGTCAGCTCTGCCTGGCTGTTTCCATGCACAGAGTCAAATTCCACTCGACGCCGTGAGAAACAGATCAATCTTGAGTGCCTGGTAGCCAGAGAAGAAAGACAGGGAGAAGATGGAGAGAGTGGATTTGGGGTAGTAGCAACTGGAGGTAGGGAGGAAGGAGAAATTTCCTTTCATCCTCTGTGTTCTTAGGGAAGAAAAGATGAGTGTCACCAAGAAAGCAGAGGTTTGGCAAAAAGGTGGGACGGCTGAGGGAGTGGAATCATGTCTCTTTAAAGACAAAAGTGTCCCACCTCATCCCTAGTCTCCTTGTAGAAGCTCTAGCCAGTGTCACAGAGAGTCAGAGCTTCGTTACTCCCCTTCATCCTAACACAGTCCATTGGCAGAGATCGGGAAAGGACCAAACGTCTTCATTACCGACAGTGCCTGTAGGCAGAAGAGGATGGGTAATATTATCATCAGAAGTGGAGACAAGGGACTTCCCTGTGGTCCAGTGGTTAAGAATCCACCATCCAATGCAGGGGCTAGAGTTCTATCCCTGTTTGGGTAATTAAGATCCCACATGCCTCGAGGCAATTAAGCCTGTGAGCTGCAACTAGAGAGAAGCCCACAAGCAACCACCGAGATCCCATGTGCGGCAACTGAGACCCAAAGAAGCCAAAAATAAATTAATAAAGCAAATATTAAAAAAAAAAATGAAGATGAGCTCAAGGCAGGTCTAATAGACAGCTTCAACGCACTCCATGGATATTACATTTTTCCTTTAAAAGAGGGCTGGGGGGACTTCCCTGGTGATCCAGTGGTTGAAGCTCCATGCTTCCAATGCAGGGGGCACAGGTTCAATCCCTGGTCAGAGAACTAAGATCCTCCATGCTGCACAGGTCAGCTAATAAATAAATAAACTTAAAAAAAAAAAGAGGATTGAAATTATCCTCCCCCTTTACAAGTAGAAAAGCTGAGGCACTGAGTTAAAGAAGAAAAAAAAAAAAGACAATGGCTGTTGATTGGTTAAAAGGTACTTCATGTCTTCTACTTACAGACATATTTTGGGCCTGGTGGAGCCCAAAGGCCCCCACAGTGCTTCACAGTGTGAGTATGAAGGTGGGGATCCCACTACATGAACGGGGTAGAAAGAAGCCCACCGACCTGGGGACCACAGAAAGGCAGTGGGATGGGGGTCAAACATGAGCAGCTCCGAGTGTTGCTGGGCTGAGGTTCACGCACTGGGTCTCTTCCCAGCCTCTCTGACCTGACGGTATTTCCAGGCCTGCTGGGAGCCACCCTGGCTCCGCAGGTGATGCTGACGTGTGACATTATGCTACTCACATTCCCCGCGCTGCTGTCACGCTCTCTGACATCCTGCGTGTCACCTGCCACGCTGTCTTGAATGTGCTACTTGGCCTGAGGTGTTACTACGACTTTTCACTCTTCACATCTACTTTTTATGCAAAATAAAAAGTTAAAAAAAAAAAAAAGATGTCAAAATCCAGGGTTTCTGATTTCTTCTGCAGGAAGCCTACCCCAGACATCCACGTGTCTGTGGCTTTAGTCCATCTTTTGTTGTCGTGGGATGTAACTGGTCTGGACAGAGGACTGGGAGAGAGTATACTCTGAGGAGGGGGTGGCATGGGTGTCCCTTTGATAAAGGCTGGATAGAAAGAAACAGGGAGTGAGCAAGAGAGGGTGGGGGGAATGGGCGCAGAGGGAGTTGATCTGGCCTGGTGCTTTGCTGTTCACCAGGTCCCTCCCCTGGAGAAAGAAATGGCAACTCATCCCAGTATTCTTGCCTGGGAAATCCCATGGAGAGAGGAGCCTGGCGCACTATAATCCATGGGATCACAAAGAGTCAGATACAACTGAGCACACAAGCACACACATACACAAGTCCCTCCATGAATGCTGATTCACTGACTTCCCCAGAAACCCTTGAGAGAAGAGGCATGGTTACCCCCTTTGAAGACAAAGAGATCTGCCTCTTAGAAGGGATAAGCAGTGGTCAGAAGGACACGGGCCACTGAGTGATAAAGCTGGGATCGCTGCTCTTCTTGCTCCAAAGCCTCCCTGGTTTAGGGTCAGGGTGGATGGGCTCAACAGAAGATGATGGCATCTGTGAAGGGCGGGAGGGATAGGGCTGTGTGTGTTAGTCACTCAGTCACGTTTGACTCTTTGTGACCCCATGGACTATAGCCCGCCTGGCTCTCTGTCCATCAGGATTCTCCAGGCAAGAATATTGGAGTGGGTTGCCATTCACCGTCTGAGCTATCAGGGAAGCCCAGGAAGGATGGGGGTTTGAGCCTATGGGCCAGTGGTTCGAATAAGGCTAATGAGACAAAGAGACTGGCCAGCAGTGGGAAGGGACAGGAACAGGAATGGGGAAAGGAGCAAAGCCAGGGTCTCCTCCCTGGATCGAGCCAGGCTGCTTGGGAGAAGTGCGAAGCCAAAAAAGAAAGTTGTGTTCAAACAGCCAGAAAGATAAGCAATGATGAGACAGCAGCTCGGATCTGGCCCAGGACTTGGGGTTGCCTTTTTAACAAAGCGATTCAAAGCTGTGCCACCTAGGAGGGGTTCTCCTTGGTCTAAAAAGGAGCACATCCTTCACAGCATGTGTGGTGTGTGTGTGATATTAGAAAGGGCATGAGCTATGGGCTTAAGTCTGAAGGTAGCATCTGCCATTTGTATAATGGAGATTCTAATGCCTTCCTCCCAATGTGGCTTGAAGATGACGTGAACACATGTATGGAACTGTGCCTGGCTCATAGGCAGGAAGGTCACTGGGTGCATACTAACAGCCTCTGCCTGAAGGACCCTTGGGGAGGGGTAGGAGGGAGGGGACTCTGCTGGGTTCCCAGATCCTCTCATTGCAATGGGATCCAAGTTTAGAAAGGAGCTGGAATAGACTGGGGTTTGGATTCCACCGGCTCCACGCCAAGTCCCACTTCCAGGAAAAGAAACGGGCTTGTTGGAAAAAGAAAAGACTCAGAAGGCATCCTGGGCATCCAAGAGCTCTTGGGAAACAGCATTTGGGCAAACATCATTGAATCAGCAACACTTGGATCCGGTTTCCATTGAAAGCTTCGCAAGCTGGAGAGTGAAAGGCTGCGGACCTGGGAAGGCAGCCTCCAGGGGGTGATGCCAAGCGAGTTGTGCCCTGAGTGACAGTCTCCACTTCCTCCTTCCCATCCAGGTCTTGCCTCCAAGGTGCCTCTGTGTTGCGTGCTGTGCTAAGGTGTTTCAGTCGTGTCTGACACTGTGACCCCATGGACTGTAACCCTCGCCAGGTTTCTCTGTCCGTGGGATTCTCCAGGCAGGAATACTGGAGTGGGTTGCCACGCTCTCCTCCAAGGGATCTGCCTGACCCAGGGATCAAACTGGGTCTCTTATGTCTCCTGCATTGGCAGATGGGTTCTTTACCACTAGCACCACCTAGGAAGCCGTAAGTTCTAACATGCAGGACTCCACGGAGACCACTGGGCCGCCTGAGGACAGGGATGCAGAAGACTCTGACTAGAAGCTAGAATACCTTGCTGCATCAGTTCCTGGGTCCCACAATGCCCTTTATTTGTGACTTTGTATTCTAGATTCTTCTAAATTAATTTTTGAGACTGAACCCACTCCTGGTCAAGGAAGTACTTTGGGACCTTCAATGAAATACACTAAGATAGATGCCTTGGGATTTTAGAATTAGACCCTTTGACCAAAGCTCATCTGGTATAACTTTATTGTTGTACAGAGGAGGAAATGGAGGCTCAGGAAGGTTAAGTGACTCGCTCAAGGCCACACAACTACGACACTCCAATGCTCTCCTATGGTGCCACCCCCTACACATCAGAGTTAGTTCTGAAGCTGACAACCAGCAGGAAACCCTCTCTTTCTTGCTTGTTGGAATCCCATCACCCACAGCTGCCAGAAAAAGAGGACACGACACAGCTCCCCAGAAAGCAAGGTGAGGATGGGCGGGGGAAGGGGAAACACGCCTCGGTCCTGATAATTGAATCTTGGTGCCAAGAGACAGCCAGGCGCACAGCAATTGAGTTAAGTGGAATTGCCATTTCCGTATTGTTAGAAGCTTTCTCGGTCCAAGGCCTGATCATTTACTCCAAGCACCCGGTGGTCTTGTGCATCTGACCCCAGCTCCCAGCTGAGCCACGGGCCAACTGGGATCAGCCGCATGGGGCAGGGAAAGAAATTAATTTTCAATCCCTAGGGACTGCAGTTGGTCGGTCAGCAGCCAAGGATTATATAGACCTGAAGAGAACAGCATGTGGTCCCTGGCTGGGGGGTAGTTATTGAACTCCCAAACCTGCTAGTGGGAACAAGGCAGAGGGAGGGAAGAGGGGGAAGCTGAAAGGGACTTCATCAGCAATCCCATCACTGGAACTTAATGGACATCTTTTGCTGAAGACTTTGCCTCTTGCTGATTTTCTCTTCCGAATATTTAATTTCAGACTCTTGCCCTCCACCTCCAAAAGCATCAACCCTTAGAAAGTATAAGAGTTGAGTTTCTTTCTTTCTTCTTTCCCACCTACCCCACCCCCCAACACAATACAACCTGTTGTGCCAAGGCAAGAAATTGCTTTTGTGAAATGGCCTGGCTCTGATTTACACGAATACATCTTGTGGGGTCCCCTCCTCCCCACCTTCAAATATCTTCACAAGAGCACAAGCCTCCTGATTTCTTTTCTGAACTCGTGTACAGAGAGGCAAGCTTTGGTCCACTTTCCCTCTGAGCCGACCTTTTCTGGGAGTTGGTAAATGAATAGCACTTAAAAACATACTACCACAACGCCTAACCAGAAAGAGCCTAGGAAAGTCTGTTTCCCAACACAAACTTGGTTCCAGCACAGTCTTCTGTGAGTGTGAAGAAAATATGAATTATGGTTCCCGGCCATGCAAAGTCCTCACTAAAAAGGAAAAAAAAAAAAAGGAAGAAAGAAAATGCTGCATCTGTTTCCATTTCACTCGCTCACATGTTTCAATACATGGATGAGACATCGGTCTAAATTTACCAGGTCCTAAACGATTAACGGGCTTCCCAGGTGGCACTAGTGGTGAAGAATCTGTCTGCCAATGCAGAAGACATAAGGGTTAGATCCGTGGGTTGGGAAGATCCCCTGGAGGAGGGCATGTCAACCCACCAGTAGCCTTACCTTGAGAACGCCTTGGACAGAGGGGCCTGGTAGGGATACAACCCATAGGGCCGCAGAGAGTCAGGCACTGGCTGAAGAGACTTAGCATGCACGCACACAAACGATTAATAGTAAAAGAAAGGAGGGAAGGGAGGGAAGCAAGAAGGGGGAAAACGGAGAGAGGGAGGAGAGGGGGAGGGTGGCAGAAACAAAGGAAGGAAGATGACAAAGATGATGGTAACGTTTCTGAAAAATGCGAAAGGCTCAGATGTGCTGCGCTTCTGGGCAGTCTGGACGTTACATGAAAAGTGGAGTGAGATCTCAGATAACCAAAACGGCCTCATTAGTGCGGTGAGATGCCCACCTCAGCCCCCAGCAATTACCATCCTGAGAAGCCTGCTGGCTGCAAGGTGCTTTCATTACCGCGGCAGTAAGGGATCACTCACCTCAAGCCCCCATCTTGGGCTAAAACAAGCCATTTTCTGCACTAATGACTCCACTTCATTGAAATCTGTAATTGCTTTGATTTCAGGATGCATGGATTGTGGTGGCTTCATGACTAAGAATTATACTAGTCAATAAGTTGACTACATATAGGAGTCATTAGTCAGCCCTGACTTTAGCCATCCCCACACTGGTCTGAACCAGTGTAACATTTGCTATTTCTACCTATAGGGAGCAAGTGAAATTTCCCTTCAGGACCACCTGTGCCAGGGATAATTAGCTTCTCTGGGTCACAGAGGTGGGATAAAATCAGCGGATGCAAACAGGGAGGGTTATTCCTGCTCCATACAAAAGGAGGCCAATGCTGGGCACAGGGGAGAATTTACCACAAATTCCTGACATTTATTTAAAGCTTCCCTGGCGGCTCAGTGGTAAAGAATCCGCTTGCCAATGCAGGAGATGCAGGAGACATGGGTTCGACCCCTGGGTCAGGAAGATCTCCTGGAGGAGGAAATGGTAACCTGCTCCAGGGTTCTTGCCTGGAGAACCCCACGGACAGAGGAGCCTGATGGGCCGGAGTCCATGGGGTCACAAA
This sequence comes from Oreotragus oreotragus, assembly GCA_006410675.1. Classification (NCBI taxonomy): domain Eukaryota; kingdom Metazoa; phylum Chordata; class Mammalia; order Artiodactyla; family Bovidae; genus Oreotragus; species Oreotragus oreotragus. The sequence continues at coordinate 120,884 of SJYX01019583.1, forward strand.
AGAGGTGGACACGACTGAGCACAGCACACACACACACACACACATCAGGGCCTGGCTAGGAAAAATCCCAGTGCATGACTCCAGGCGCCGGAGAATTAAGCATGGCTCATTAGGAGTTTCCTGAGTGACAAAGTGGCTTGGAGATTAACAATAGCCTATAGGTAACGGAACAGTATTCATCCTCACTGCTCCGTCCATGGGGCCCTGATTCCATAAGAAGATGGATCCTGGGACTTCCCTGGAAGTCCAGTGGTTAGGACTCCGCACTTTCACTGCTGGGAACACGGATTCGATCCCTAGTCGGGGAACTAAGATCCCACAAGCCACTCAGCATGGCCAAAAAATTAAGAGAAAGAAGATGAAGCCCGATTGGCAATTTTCTTTGGATTTCCCCACACCTTCTAGGATAGTTCTCTTCACTAAAGACTCACCAACACACATTCACCACCTACCAGCCTTTGAGGCTCCGAAGGGCCTGGCACCCACTCCTACATGAACAGCATACACACGCTCACTGTAGGGAAAACAATGATAGAAAGAAGTGGTGCTGCTGTAGGGACCTATTTCAGGAACATTCCTGGTGGAAACAAACGCAACTGTTCCTTGGTGATGCTCAGGGACAAAAAGAACCCTCAACACTGTCAGGAAAAGCCCGAGGAAAACTCAGACGCTGGGGCCATCAGGAAGCGGAAGGGTTAATGTCTTTCCTCCCAGTCTTCATTTAGGGAATTTGAATTCTTGATCAAGCGATTTGTCAGGATTGTTGTATATTTACTGTAATTACAGAACATCAAGTGTGCATTGACGTAATTACCATAAATATGTGTAAAGACATTATAACGTGTAATTATGTCATATAATTCTTTAATAAAGCATGCAGAGGAAAAATTACTCTGCACATGCTCAATGCCCATCATTTTCTTACTTTTTCTACTGAGGGTTTTGTTCACTCCCCTGCCCCTACTCTCCCCTTTAAAATTACAAAAATGGCTTTTTCCCATTTAGGATTAACCAGCAGAAGAGTGAAGTTAGAAAATGTGTCTGCAAGCTTGTGTGAGTGAGTGTGAACATGTGTGCTTACACACACAGAGGAAAGAAAGGCATTTTCAAACTCCGGAAGAGGTGTCACAGCCCAGGTGTGGATAACACACACACTCAGGAGTCAGTGGTTTCCGTAGCTGATAGCAGAGCATTGCCACCCTCACAGTGAAGAGATCACCCACTTTATTCTCTTTCCCTCTTGTAATTATATGGGGTGACTTCTGGCCTAGTGGACACTTCAGAGCACAGGCCACCCAGTTTGATGGCACCGGGAGTTCCTGGGAGAGGGGCATTTGGGAAGACGTTGATGTTATTCTGAACCCAGGGACCTTGTCTAAAGGTTTGGAGGAGGTTAAGTCCACGGGTGAGAGAACTAGCGATGTTCAAGCAGAGTCTGGACTTGTCAGACTGTAACCGGGAGAACAGGACAGCTGTAAATTCCCCTCCCAGCCTTCAGAGATGCTATCAGATGCGAGGTCTGCGTTCAGATCTACACCTTCCACATTCCCCTCCTTTTAACCCTGGAGGAAATGCAGGCCTGAAGGCCAGAATTCTGGTGATAAAATAGCCTGAAGTATTATTTCCCAAGGATTCACAGAACAAGTAAGAATGTTCTAATGAGTGGCAAAGCTTCTCAATAATAACATGAAAATAGAAATCATAGTGAAAAAAAAAGTGATGGAGTAGATTATGCAAAAACGGATAATCCCTCTGCATCAAAAGAAACGAAAATAAACACTGTTCTGCGGAGCATGGGGGCCCACGTGGTAGAATTCTTTGAGGTGACCAGGGTGGCCTATGATATTCTTTGTTCTTGCTGCTATTGTAACTAAGGAGGGTTCCTCTCTGGCTCCCAGGGAGAAGGCAAAGCTTCAGGTGAACCAACAGACACAGCTATCAAAGCAGGATGGTGTGGGTAAGGAAATGGTGAAAGGAATCATCTAGATTCCTGCATTTCTTCCCACCAAGTTCCTTTCTCAGATGTTGGGCAGCAAAATAGCTGGGGTGTCCAAGGAGCTGAACTGTTTCTAGCACTGTGCCCCAAGAAGGGAATCAGCCTGCCTTTCAATGAATAACCACTCAAGTTAAGGCTTACTGTCAACCTCAGAACAAGAATCTCCTTCTTCTGTTTTCATTTGGTAAACACAGGGATAAGGAGCATACATAATACATATTCACTGGCATAGGTTTAGTCCCAGCATTCTTGGAGAATGCATAGTATCATGTGTTCACCTTGTCATTCAGATTTCAAAATATGTCATCCATTCACTTTCCGGATATCCTCAGAAAGCAGGAAAGGGATTAGTGCATTCATTTTTGAAATGAAAAAACTGAGATCTGCTGGAGTAGGAGATGCAACCCACTCCAGTATTCTTGCCTGGAAAATTCCATAGACAGAGAAGCCTGGCAGGCTGCAATCCATGGGGTCACAAAGAACTGGATACAACTGAGCACACTCTCTCTCTCTCTCTCTCTCTCTCTCACACACACACACACACACACACACACACACGAGAAGATAACTGAAGCTTTAAAATCTTATGTCAAATAAGCCACAGAGCTACACTGAAAGGGCTGTCTTGAGCCATCCAGGTCACAGCTCCATCTAGAAATCAGCATTGCCCCAGTGTGCCTGTGACATCCAAACACTTAAATATTACAACAAACTAAACTCCAAAATGTTCTAGGTGGGTTCATTTCTACTTTCAACAAAGAAGCCTTTTGTCTTAGAGAAGAGCTCAGCCTACAAAACAAAATTAGGCAGCCTCTCCAGGTAACCTGATTACAAGGCATTGCACTGCTGCTCCCCCTACCCCCGCCCCGCCCACCCCACCTCCCTGTGGAGCCAGTGCCATGGGAGGAAGTCAGGGGTGGGAAACTCAAGTGTCTTCTGATGCAGAGCCAGGGACAGACCAAGTGTGGCGCCTGTAACACTGAGGTTGCTTATGAATATTCAATCGGAAAGAAGTCAGCTAAATCTGACTGGGATCTCATTGAGTTTCCATTGGAGCAGCTGGAGCTTAAACACTCCCAAGAGGATCAGTCCAAACCCAAACCAGCAGAGGAAGCACCCAGAGGCGCCTTGGTGCCAGGGATACCCAGGTGAGCTGAGCCTGAGTCTGCTTAGCAAAACAGGTGGGTTGGTGTAGAACTGGGGTAACAGTGTGGCACATGGGCCCACAGAGTCCCGTGATGATCTACATGGCAGTCGAGGCTGAAGAGGATATTAGAAGACTCACCTCAGCAGTATATGAAAACAGTCAAAATGTTGGCCTCCATACTCCTTGGCATGGCATTCAAGGCACACATGGCCTCCATCTGACCTCACCTCCTGCCACAGCCTTCCTTGAACACATCCTACACTCTCTGCCTCTACTTTTCCTAACAACTTTGTTCTTACAGGTCCCTTCCCATGTTTCCTTTTTTTTTTTCATTTGTGCTAGAACACTAATAACATAAAATTTGCCATCGTAGCCATTCTTTTGCTGCTGTTGTTTATTTAGTTCTTTAGGGCTGTGCTGGGTCTTCGTTGCTGTGGGCTTTCTCTAGTTGTGGTGAGCAGGCTTCTCACTGTGGTGGTTTCTCTTATTTTGGAACACAGGCTCCAGGCATACGGGCTTCAGCAGTTGTGGCACACGGGCTTAGTTGCCTGGTGACATGTGGAATCTTCCCAGACCAGGGATCAAACCTGTTTCTCCTGCTTGACAGGCAGATTTTTTTTTTAACCACTGAGCTATCCAGGAAGCCCAGTAGCTAATAATAGTGGTGGCTAAGATGTATGGTACCCAACTCCAGTACTCTTGCCTGGAAAAATCCCATGGATGGAGGAGCCTGGTGGGCTGCAGTCCATGAGGTCATTAAGAGTTGGACACGACTGAGCGACTTCACTTTCGCTTTTCACTTTCATGCACTGGAGAAGCAAATGGCAACCCACTCCAGTGTTCTTGCCTGGAGAATCCCAGGGACGGCAGAGCCTGGTAGGCTGCTGTCTATGGGGTCTCACAGAGTCGGACACGACTGAAGCGACTCAGCAGCAGAAGCAGCAGCAAGATGTATGGAGTTCTTTCTATGTGCCAGGCTTTTTCAGTGCTTTCCATAGATGAACTGAATCCCCACCATAAACTCAAGGGATACATTTTATGTAGGATAAGCAAATATCTATCACTATCCCCATTTTACAAATGATGAAACTGAGGCACAGAGAAGCTAAATACTTTAGCCCATATCCACAAGGAAATGATCAGATTTGCCAGAAACTTGCCTGCAAACCCAGGTAGGCAAATTCTTCACACTACACTGCTGATATGGACCAAGATCTGGTGCAGATTATAAGGTATCTAATGGCCATCATCAAAAAGTCTACAAATAGTAAATGCAGGAGAGGATGTGGAGAAAATTCACTCTCCCACACTGTTGGTGGGAATGTAAATTGGTGCAGCCACTGTGGAGAACAGTATAGAGGTCCCTTAAAAATCTAAAAATAGAACTACCATATGATCCAGCAATCCCACTCTTGGGCATATATCCAGGGAAAACTATAATTAGAAAAGACATGTGCACCCCAATGTTCATTGCAGCTCTATTTACAATAACTAAGACATGGAAGCAACCTCAATGTCCGTCAACAAATGAATGGATGAAGATATGGTACATATATACAATGGGATAATGGAATATTATTCAGTCATAAGGGATAGGCTACCCACTCCAATGTTCTAGGGCTTCTCTGGAGGCTCAGCTGGTAAAGAATCTACCCGCAATGAGTGGGGAAGATCCCCTGGAGAAGGGAACAGCTACCCAATACAGTATTGTAGCTTAGAGAATTGCATAGACTGTATTACAGTCCATGGGGTCGAAAAGAGTTGGCCACGCCTGAGAGACTTTCACTTTCACCTTATTCAGTCATAGAAAAGAATGAAAAAATGCCATCTATAGCAACATGGATGGACATAAAGCCTATCATACTAAGTAGGCCACAAAGAGAAAGATAAGTATTGTATAAAAATGATACAAATGAACTTATTTACAGAACAGAAATAGACCCATAGCACAGAAAACAAGCTTATGGTTACCAAAGGGGAAGTGGGGAGGAGGGATAAATTAGGAGTTTGGAATTAACATATACACACTACTATATATAAAACAGATAACCAACAAGGACCTACTATATAGCACAGGGAACTGTAATAGATATTTTGTAATAGCTTATAAGGGAAAATAATCTGAAAAAAAAACCCAGGTATATATGTATGTATAATTGAATAACTTTGCTGTACATCTAAAACTAACATTGTAAATCAACTATGTGAGTGAACTATGTCAGTCATGGACTCTTTCCAACCCATGGACTCTTTCCATGGACTGGATAGTCCATGGAATTCTCCAGGCCAGAATACTGGAGTGGGTAGCCATTCCCTTCTCCCAGGGATCTTCCCAACCCAGGAATTGAACCCAGGTCTCCCACACTGCAGGTGGATTCTTTACCAGCTGAGCCACCAGGGAAGCCCCTCAAATCAACTATACTTCAATTAAAAAAAAGATTTTATATAGATTATGTTCAGCAGAATCCACTGGCTGGAGAATCTCTTAGAACATTAAAGGAGGTTCTTTCTTATGTCAGGGACCTATTTTCTGTTTTGGCTGGTCCAGAGTCTTGCATTCTGAATTTCATTACGTCCAAGGGATATCAACTTGATTATGAAGAAATATCAAGGACTTCTCTTGACAGAAAGGTGTGGGGTAGGTAGTGGGCAAGAGAAATAAGAAATGGAGAGAAAATTGTTTCAGTTGCCATTTATAATAGCCTGGACCGGACCTCTCACTTTAGTAATAAGATCTTAGTAGCAAAACGTTAGGGCTGGACCAGAATGCTGGCTGGTTTGGGCGGAAGGAGGAGCAGTGATAGTGAGCCCCCTCCCCATCTCCCTACCAATTCTGCAACTGGAATTAATCTCTCCTGTTTGTTTAGCTAAGCAGCAAGTGAGGGCTGCAGAGAACAGATGCCTCTGGCGCTGGAAGGAGAGATGGAAGGGCTGTTGCGGTGATGAGGGGCTTGGATGGGGAGCTTTGTGGCAGGAACCAAACAAAATGGCCTTAAAGGGAGGGGTGGGGCTGGGGCAATGGAAGCAACTAGATGAGGGAAGGATACAGGGACGGCTATGGTTCAGAGGCTAAGTCGACAGTTCATCTAGAATGGAAGGTTTTAAGTGGGAGGAGAAATGGCAAGTCCACTAGGGGACTGTGGTGGTTGGTGCTGTATCAACTTGGCAAGGCTACAGGCTTCCCTGGTGGCTCAGTGGTACCAAATCCACCTGCCANATGGTTCAGAGGCTAAGTCGACAGTTCATCTAGAATGGAAGGTTTTAAGTGGGAGGAGAAATGGCAAGTCCACTAGGGGACTGTGGTGGTTGGTGCTGTATCAACTTGGCAAGGCTACAGGCTTCCCTGGTGGCTCAGTGGTACCAAATCCACCTGCCAGTGCAGGAGATGCAGTTCTGATCCCTGGGTTGGGAAGAACCCCTAGAGAAAGAAATGGTAACCCGCTCTAGTATTCTTGCCTGGCAGGCTACAGTTCATAGCGTCGCAAAAAATCAGACAGGACTCAGCATGCACAGGCAAGCAAGCAAGACAGGTAGGCAAGGCTACAGAATCCAGTTACTCAATCAAATATTGGTATTACTGTGAAGGAATTTTGTAGTTGTGATTCATGTCCACAATCAACTGATTTAAGTGAAGGAGAGGATCAAGGATAACCTGAGTGGGCCTGATTCAATCAGTCAAATTTTCCTGGAAGAAGAAGAAATTCTTCCTGTGAACTCCAGCTTCAGCTCCTGACCAAGAGTTCCCTGCCCACCTTTCCTGATGGACTGCACACTCTAGTATTCTTGCCTGGCAGGCTACAGTTCATAGCGTCGCAAAAAATCAGACAGGACTCAGCATGCACAGGCAAGCAAGCAAGACAGGTAGGCAAGGCTACAGAATCCAGTTACTCAATCAAATATTGGTATTACTGTGAAGGAATTTTGTAGTTGTGATTCATGTCCACAATCAACTGATTTAAGTGAAGGAGAGGATCAAGGATAACCTGAGTGGGCCTGATTCAATCAGTCAAATTTTCCTGGAAGAAGAAGAAATTCTACCTGTGAACTCCAGCTTCAGCTCCTGACCAAGAGTTCCCTGCCCACCTTTCCTGATGGACTGCACCGTGCATGGGACTTGCCTAGATGGCTCCACGATTCTGTTAGCCAATTCCTTGCAATAACCCCCCTGCTATATATTTCCTACTGGTTCTGTTTCTGCGGTTGAACCCTGACTGACATAGGGACAGACCACTAGTGTGGTCTGGACTAGACAAGAGAAGGCTTGACCAGAGGCAGAGAGGAGAGAGGAGAGAGCAAAGGCCAGAAAGATTTGGGCGGCCTGAAGGTGTGGGTGAGAGAGAACCTGGGAAAGCCAGCTGTGATGGTGGGGAAGCAGTGGGATCAGGAAGCCAGGGTTCCCACCCTCCAGCAGTCACTGATTACACGAGTGACTCCATCTTTCTGCATCTCTGAAAAATGTGAGCTTGAATTAGCACCTCCCAGATGTCTTCCAGTTTTAACATTCTATGATTCTATATCCTAGTCAATTTTTACAAGAGTTTCTCATCTTTAGGGGCTTCCCTGGTGGCTCAGTGGTAAAGAATCCACCTGCCAACGCAGGAGACACAGTTTCGATCCCTGGGTCGGGAAGATCCCCTGGAGGAGGGTATGGCACCCCACTCCAGTATGCTTGCCCAGAGAATCCCATGGATAGAGAAGCCTGACAGGCTACAGTCCATGGGGTCGCAAACAGTTGGGCATGACGACTTAGCAACTAAATAACAACAACAACATCTCATCTTCAATTTAAAAAACGGGTCTTTTCAGGACTTCCCTGGCCATCCAGTGGTTGGGATTCCGCTTCCAATGCAGGGGGCGTGGGTTCCCTGGTTAGGAAACTAAAGATCACACATGCTGTGCATCACTGCTGAAAAAAATTAAAAAACTAGCAAACAAAAAATATGGGTCTTTTCTACTAAATGAAATATATTTTCTTGCCCCCAGAAGAGTGATCAGCAATTAAAGAGTCAATGGTTATGTATCCAGGACTTAAAATAGAAGAAGAGATGGAGGCAAGACTTCAAAAGGAACAACATGGGTTAATCAGCTTGTAAAAGGAGCTGGAAGTACAATCATCTCAGACAGAGGAGAGAGGACTCTGGCAATATTAATAGGAATTAATATTTACTGAGGGTTTACCATGTACCAGACACTGTTCTATGCCCTTAAACAGGTGTCAACTCTTTCAAACTTCACAGTATCTCTAACATTATACCTGATCTATCAGATGAGAAAACTGAGGTTTCAAAAGGTTGAGTCACTTAACTTCTCTAGGGACACATAGCTAGTAGGAGTGGAGGAGATGGAACTTGAGCCTGGACCAGGGTCCACTCTCTTAACTACGATGCTGACCTTTATTGCCACAGCAGACCTCCTGGGATTTATGACTGGAGGAAGCTATTTGCAGTGAAAGGCAGCAGTAGGAAGATCCCTTGGAAGAGGTAATGGCAACCCACTTCAGTATTCTTGTCTGGAAAATTCCACGGACAGAAGAACCTGGTGGGCTACAGTCCGTGGGGTCACAAAGAGTTGGATACGACTGAGCACTTATGCACAGCAGTAGGACTCTCCAGCACGACACAGACAGCGTGGAGAATTAAATGAGCAAAGGCCTGTTGCCTTGAACTTCTGCCATCACACCATATAAAACTGCTGATACGGGTAAGTCCCTGCATGACACCCTCCTGGTCTGTGTATCCCCAGGGCCAGCATACACGTTCATCTTCTGCACAGCCTGCTCCAATAGGAAATGCATTTTAGGTGCTCCAAGATTTTTTGTTTGGAAAGGAGGGCCCTGAAACTGGTAAGGAGACTTCCTGCAGTTTCTGAAGCTGCGTTCATAGCAGTTGGCAGCATTTTCTGATTCAAGGTGAAAGCTGGAGAGGGAGGGCTAGCTTTCTGTGGAAGTGTGCTGGCTTGAACTCTGATGAACAGTAGTTAGGGTCCTGTGGTCCCATACCTACTGTTGCAGAGAGGTAATTTCCCACTCCTGTTTACCCTTAACTGATCAAGGCACCAGTCACTGAACCAGCATTCAAACACAGATTTGTCTGCAGCACTGCTAGTTGTCATGGCAGAGAGAGAGAGTAGGTCCTGCCCTCCAGGGAGTCCAGACATCCTGCTCAAAAGAGAAGGGTGTCACCTGGGCAGTGATATTTGGTTCATTTCCTGGGGCGATGTTTGCCCTGCCAGTCTAACAGTGGGCCAGAGGAGGAGGAAAAAAATAAAGATTGTGTCGCCCTGGATCTCTCATTAGGTAACTGTCAAACATGTCTCATGTACCCTGTCTTTTCCATAGCAGCTTGGCCAGGCCTTTATCACCTCTAATTGGTCTCTTGGCTTCCTCTCCTCCAGAACAATGTATTTAAAATTCCAACCTGACCAGGTCCTTTTCCTGTTTGCACCAAGATCCTTCCCATCCTCACCTCCCACCTCAGCACATGGAACATTTCCACCATCAGCAAACTCTGATCTGTCTCTTTTTCCACCCTGTTTGTTCCCAGAATGCCCTCTTTTTTTTTTTCTGGATTAACTCCAATTCTCAATTACAGACTCAGCTCAGGGAGTCATCTCCTCCAGGAAGCCTTCCCAAATTATAAAGTGAAGTGAAAGTTGTTCAGTCATGTGTACGTATTTGTGACGCTAGGGACTGTAGCCCGCCAGGCTCCTCTATCCATGGGATTTCCCAGGCAAGAATACTGGAGTGGGTTGCCATTTTCGATTATAAAATAAGCCACTAACTCCACTAACCCCTACTACCCTCCTTTCCCATCAGGCTGAGTGAGACTTCTGTGCCCCTACAGTGTTCTCTGCAGAAGCAACTCTGAGTCTACCCATTTGTGCTGTAGCAATCAACTTCTACGCTCTTCTCTCCCCCTGAACTGCAGCTTCCTGAGGACAGGGAATGACTGACCCTGAACCTAATCCAGGACCTGGCACTAAGTGTGACGTTGTGTTGTTCAGTTGCCAAGTCCTGTCTGATTCTGCGACCCCATAGGCTGCAGCACACCAGGCTTCCCTGTCCTCCACCATCTCCCAGAGTCTGTCCAAACTCACGTCCGTTAGTCGGTGATGCCAGCCAACCATCTTATCCTCCGAGTGTGAAATAAGAGGGGGCAGAATGCACTGGTCAAGGCAGGACCACAGCAGACGACAGGAAACTTCCGGTTCTGACCCAGGGTTGAGCATACCTCCGGGACCCTAACTCCGGCCTCAATTTCCCCCCGGGGAAAGCCTGGGGGTGGGGAAGAGGGAGGAAGAGGAATCCAAGTAACTCTGGAGGCAGCAGTTCCCATTCATTAGCATTTGTAAAGGGCTTGGAGAGCTGCAGATGGAAGCTGCACAGGCAGGCAGCTTGTTAGGACTAAAAATAGAGTTGTGTAGCACCTTCCCCGCAGAAGCTCCAGGAAGGGTGGAAGGGGTGAGAACACAGGTAGCCAGAGGTGGAAGAAACTGACCAGGTCATATAGGGCGGTCAGCCCCGCGCTGATCTATCGCAGGAGAGGACACCATGGCCGCCACCCAGCCCCTGCTCAGCCTTCCCGGCAGCGGGAAGGTCAAGGGCAGGTGGCCCGTCTTACTCGGAGGCAGGGGGGCAGCCTGTGACCTTTACACGGTCTGAGGACGGGGTCGCTGTCCCTAGAAGGACTGCTTTTGCAACAACAGGGAAGGAATGGGGTGGAGAGGCGGGCAGGGTGGAGGGCTGGGCCGGGGCGGCGGCGACGGGTATCCCAGACACCGAGAGGAGGCGGCGGTCGGGGGCCGCGGCGTCTGGGGCCCCATCACGGTTGGGATGGTGTGTGTGTGTCTCTGTGTGTGTCTGTGTGTGTGTGTGCTGAGAGCGGGGCTACGAGCGGGACCAGGAAGAATCGCCGGGGAGGGGAGAGGGGACCCACGTTCTCCTGTGACTCAGGTCTGACTCAATGCCATTTCTGAGACGGGGGGCGGGGGAAGGTGTTTTTTCAAAATGACGAAACAACTCCATGCTCAGGGCAGCCTTGGAAGAGCTGCGGGCGGATGGGAATCACCCCGGGTCTCCCTCCAGGAAGTCTCCCGGCTGCCCACCCACGTGCGCGGCGGCGGCGGCGGGACCCTCGCGCCGTCGCCCGATTTCCACTCGCGCAGCCCGGGCGCCCGGCGGGGTGCGGGGCGGGCATGGAGCGGGGGACGGTCCCCCCACTGCGAGGCGGAGCGCCGCGCCCCCCGCCCCCCGCCCCCCGCCGGCCGCTCCAAGAAGGAGCCCCGGGGAAGAGCTAAAAAAAGGGCAGGCGCTGCGGCGGGTGGCGGCGCCTCGCTCGCCGGGAAAGGAATTCCCTCCGCCCCGCGCACACGCGGCCCCCCGCCCCCGCCCCATCCTGCTCAGAAAAGAAGCGGATTTTGCCGGAGAGTAGGAGGCAAAGAAGACTCAGTTCTAGCCACCGCCACCCTCCCTTCCCCGCCCGGATCCCGGAGAAGGCGCGGGGGGTGGGGGGTGGGGAATAGGATTCCCCACAGCCGGATCTGGTGAGCGGGGGAGGATGGGTCCTGGGAGAAAGAGGGAGTGGTGAGGAACGGGGCCCCCCAGAGGCGGTGGCGGCGTCCAGCTGGGCCCGGCGGGCTCGGGTGCCCCAACACCCACTCCTCCGCCTCAGGACCAGAGGATGCGCCCAGGGGCCCGCATGCTGACCTGGGAAGCGGAGAAGCCCTGAGCCGCGGTACGCACAGCCCGGCCTCCCGCTTGTTTCTGAGGACATCGGTCCATGCCAGTCCCCTTTAACAGCCGGAGAGGAAATTAAGGGCTTACAACTTCACTAGCAAAGTTCTGCAGTTTGCGGAGCAGGTCTACGAAGCTGTCCTGCTTGTCTCATAATCACCCTGGCGTCTCCACTTGACAAATGATGAAACAGAACCCTCAGAAAGCAATGTATGGTCCTGCTTCAGTTAATAGAGAGAAGGCCCAGCATCTGCACCGCCCGTCTCGCAGATCTTTGATTCTCTATTTCAGGTGCTTCTATCTGACTCCTAGCTCTAAACCTTCTCCTTTGGGGTCTTTCACGCATTTAACCTTTTGGAGATGCTTATTATGTGCGAGCAAGATGCTGGGAACAGAAAAACTAAAGGAAGAGCCGCTCTCTGACCTCAAGGATCTCACAGAGGAGGGAGAACGCGAGAAAACAAAATTATAGATTAAAATGCAGTGTAAACCACACCGTTCTAAACACGGAAACAAAGTCAGTAACTTGCTCAGGTCTTAGGACTGTAGTTGTGCAGCCAGGATTTGAACCCAGACATTCTGACTCCAGAGCCCACCCACACATAACCACTATACTAAACTGCCCCCCCCTTTTCGCTTAACTATGTACCCTTAAGTGAGGGGGGGGAAGTAGATCACAAAACAGCATGTACAGGATGCTCCCAATTAGAATACATATAAACACTCGGGGAAAAAAAAAAAAAAAAGACCAGAAGAATATGTGTCAAAATGATGGGTGATTTTTGTTTTCTTCACTTTTTTTATAAGCTCCATATTTTCTGCACTGAACATGAATTTTATAATAAGAAAAAAAGGCAATAAATGGTATTAAAGGACAGCTTGCTTGCAAAGCTTCCAAAAGATGGTGATGCTTGTGTGGGAAGAGCACCGCTGGGGAGAGGACAGTGTGCCCCAAGGTTCAAAGGCCTGGCCAGAGGGCAGGCTGGCTGAAGAGACTGCCAAGAAGTTTGTGATAGGAGCGAAGAGGGGGCCAGAGTGTGGGTGCTGAGGCCTCAGTCGGATTTCTTGGCAAATCCCTCAAATAGAGAATTCCAAACCCCTAATATTATCCTAAAGGGTTTCCCAGGTGGCTCAGTGGTAAAGAATCTGTTTGCCAATGCAGGAGACTCGGGTTCAATCTCTGGGTTAGGAAGATCCCCCTGAAGAAGGAAATGACAGCCCACTCCAATATTCTGGCCTGGGAAAATCCCTCGGACAAAGGAGCCTGTCAGGCTCCCATCCGTGGGATCACAGAGTTGGACATGACTTAGTGACTAAACTACAACAATATTATCTTAAAACCTTTCCCGAAGGGTTAATTCCTTTGAGGACCTAAGAGAGCAGTCTAGGAGTGGGCTGAGATTCCTGAAGGTTATTGTTGTGTTATAAATCTTTTTCTGTTTTTGGAAGTGAAAAGGCTGGGTGTGGGGCATTAGACTCAGGTCAACATACTTGGGTCAGAAGGTGCCAAAGAGCCAGGTGGAAATCTTGGAGACTGCATGGCTGTTCCCATGCATATTTTCATTAATCTGGCCCTTTTTCATAACAGTTTTCCTCTCGCTCAGATCCAAGCCTGCAAAGACATTACATCAGTGGCCCTCTCACCCTGCACTTGGGTGAACCAGCTCTAATATCAGCCTTGGCTTATTAAAGCACTAGATTTTCAGGTTGTGGATGGCAGGTCTTGTCCTCCGGATCCAGCCCAGGCTGCCCAAAGAGTCCGGGTTCCCCTTTCCCTGCTGGAGAATATGGGACAAAGGCCAGTTCATTGCTCTTCTCCCTCCTGGCCCCAGTCCTTTCAGACACATCCTAAACCCCTCGCCCCCCATCCCAAGAGCTACAACATTAGGAATACAGGATACAGAGATGCAGGTTCTCTGCAGATTCTGAGTTCCAGGCTGGAAATAGAGGGGCCTTTGCTCACGTCATTGCATGAAATTCACCATCTGCCACTTGAGCAAGAGAGACTCAGGGATGTTTAAAGTGAAAACACGGCTCTTGCTTGGGCGATTGACTATTTCAGGGTGAGGACCACAGCTAGCAGGTTGACCTGGGACCTGGGTTACTGATATGAGGGATTTGACCTAATACTGGTCTATTGTGGGGTTGAACCCATAGCCACAGCTCTCCTCCCTTTAAACAGCGAGCTCTGTCCATGCACAGGCCACAGATCATAGGACCGAGCCTGGTTTGACACGCAGTGAAGGGCAGAGCTAAGGGAGTAGGAAGGCTAAAGTGACTGCCCCTGAAGCTGGTGGGCCCCCTCTCAGCCTTCCTTCTCTGCCTTTACCTGCCTTGTAGGTGAATGGGAAGGCAGATGAACTAGGAGGAACCCTTACGGTAATCTTCAAATGAAACAAAAAAAATTCTGAGGTTACTGCATTTGGGCAAGGTAAAACACCACCCTCATTTTCCTTTCTTGCCAGCTTCTTAGAAATGAGCAGGCAAGAGGTCTGGGGGCTGTCCTTCATCTGATTTGTCTTTAGTATAATCTGGGGGAGCTTGGATTGTGTTCACCGGCCTTCAAGCCTCAAGGGAGCTGGCAGGAGCTGCCTTCCAGGTGTGTGCCTCTTTTATATGTTGCCCTGCTATACTCACTCCCACTGTCCAGTGATACCTGGACAGAGGTAGTGGTCGAGGAATTGAATTTTATTCTTCTTTCTGTCCATCATAGCTCTCAGCCAAGAAGAGTCTTACACACAAACTCTCCTAAACTCCAAGCCCACCTATCCAACAGTCTACCTGACGTCTCCACCAAGATGTCTAAGAGGACAAACTCATCGTGTCCGAAACAGAATTCCTGATATCTGCTTCCCACCCCTCTCCCACCCCCAGAAACGTGCTCTTCCCCATCTCAGTGAATGATGTCCTTCCAATGGCCTAGGTCAAAAATTTTAGTGTCGTCTGTGATTTCTCCTTCCTTTCATCCCCGCATTGAGTCCATTAGAAGGTCCTCTTCTGATTGCTCCTCTGCTCCACTCCAGCCACATCCTTGACTTTCTTTCTCATCAGGTGCACTCCCGCCTCATGATCTTTGTACTGACTGGCCCTTCTGCCTGATCTCTCTGCCTGATTTCTCTTGCATCCTCTTTGCTTAAGCATTCCTTTCCAATGGAGCCCATGCTGCCACCTTATTTAGAGGACAAACTTCCCGCGTGCCAGCACCTCCAATCTCCCTAGTTCTGCTCATCTTTTTTCATATTGTACTTACTTCTGGAAAGCTATATAATATGCTTATGCACATTTTCCAGATACGTCTCTATGTATACTCTTCAATACATATCTTTCCTACCAGAAAGTGAGCTCTGAAAGACTCAGAGCTTTTTCTCTTTTGTTCACTGATACATTCCTGGGATGTAGAACAGTGTCTGGTACAATGTAAGTGTTTAAGGAATGAATAAATATGTGTTGGTTGGAAATGAATGGTGGTGACAGGCTCACCCACTTCCCTAGGAAGCCTTACCCCTCCACAGTTGGTTGGGCTTCCAAGCAGCTCGGAGAAAAGGAAATATGGGTCCGCTGGGCACACAGGAAGAGAGAACAAAGCTGAACAGGGTCAGGAGAATGAGAGTACAAGTCACAGACTGAGAGAAAATCTTTGTAAAAGTCATGGTTGATACAGGACTGGTATCCAAAATATACACAAAACTCTTAAAACTCAACCATAAGAAAACAAACAGCCTAAGGTCAGGTCAGGGCAAAAGACCTGAAGAGACCCCTCACACACAAGCATATGAAAATATGCAACATCGTATCATTTTGGGTTTGCAAATTAAAACAATGAGAAACCACCATATACCTATTAGAATGTTCACAGTCTAGAAGACTGACATCATCAAATGCTGGGGAGGATGTGGAGCAACAGGAACTCTCATTTATTGCTGATAGACATGCAAAATGGTACAACCACTTTGGAAGGCAATTTGGCAGTTTCTTATAAAAGTAAACATATTCTTACCATACAATCCAACAATATGCTCCTTAGTATTTACTCAAAGAAGTTGAGAACTATATCACACAAAAACCTATATATAGATACCTACAGCAGCTATATTTATAACTGTCCAAACTTAGAAACAACCAAGATGTCCTTCAGTAGATAAAAGGATAAAGAAGTTGTGTTATATCCAGACAATACTATATTATTCAGTGCTAAAAAGAAATGAGCTCTCAAGCCATGAAAAGACATGCATATTAATCATGGATAAAGACAAATCCATATGACTAAGTGAAAGCAGCCAATCTTAAAAGGCTACAGATTGTGTGATTCCAAAATGACATTCCGGAAAAGACAAATCTATGGAGACAGCTAAAATAATGAGTGGTTTCCAGAAAGAGAGAGATAAATTTATGAGTGGAGCAAAGAGGCTTTTTAGGGCAGTGAAATTCTCCTGTATGATACTATAATGATGAATACATGTCATTATACATTTGTCCAAACCCATAGAATGTATAACCCCAAGGGTGAACCCTAATGTAAACTATGGGCCCTGGGTGATAACCATATCTCCACATATGTTCATTGACTGTACAAAATGCAACATTCTTGTCTAAGATGTTGATGAGGTGAGGTACCACATTTGCGTAGACAGTGGATATACAGGGACTTCCTGTACTTTCTGCTCAGTGTTGCTTGTATTAAAACTATTCTAAAAAACAAAGTCTACTAAAAAACCAAAGAACTGAATGTGCCACAGGTCTTTCCAACATTAGACCTGCAGGCTCTGAACGGCTTCTTCTCACCTTTCCAAAGAATCCCTTGGCCTCTGCCAGAGATAGGGCTTTTTTCTGGAATGACCCTCACTCATCTCAAAAGTCTCAGCATACCCATCCCAACTTCCCTAATTATTCCTTACCCTCAGCCTTCGTCCCTGACAACCATGTTTGATCTCCAAGGTTGTGAGTCTGTTTCTGTTTTGCAAGTAAGTTTGTTTATATCGTGTTTTATTTTAGATTCTACATATAAGGGATGTCATAAGATATTTCTCCTCTGTCTTATTTACTTCACTCAGGATGACAATCTCTAGGTCCATCCATGTTGCTGCAAATGGTGTTAGTTCATTCTTTTTAATGGCTGATGTGGGGTGGGTGTAAGGGATAGTTAAGGAGCTTGGGATGGACATGTTCTGTTCAGTTCATTTCAGTTGCTCAGTTGTTTCCGACTCTTTGCAACCCCATGGACTGCAGCATGCCAGGCTTCCCTGTCCATCACCAACTCCTGACTATATTTTAAATGGATAACCAATAAGGACCTACTGTATAGCACAGGGAACTCTGCTCAATGTTATGTGGCAGCCTGGATGGGAAGGGATTTTGGCAAAGAATGCATGCATGTATTGTACAACTGAGTCCTTTCGTTGTCCACCTGAAATTGTCATAATATTGTTAACTGGCTATGCTGTTTAGTCACTAAGTCACGTCAGATTCTTTGTGACCCCATGGACTGTAGCCCACCAGGCTCCTCTGTCCATGGGATTTTCCAGGCAAGAATACTGGAATGGGTTGCTATTTCCTTCTCCATAATTGGCTATACCCTCAAAACAAAATAAAAAGTAAAAAAAAAAAAAAAAAAAAAAAANGTCAGATTCTTTGTGACCCCATGGACTGTAGCCCACCAGGCTCCTCTGTCCATGGGATTTTCCAGGCAAGAATACTGGAATGGGTTGCTATTTCCTTCTCCATAATTGGCTATACCCTCAAAACAAAATAAAAAGTAAAAAAAAAAAAAAAAAAAAAAACCACCCAAAACTCAGTTTCAAGAATGGCCTTAGGTAGGGGTATGGGGGGTTCATCTAGGAAGAGGCTCTACAGATACTTCGGACTTGTCTACTTCCTGCTCAACTAGACAATGAGGGCGAGGACATAAAAGAGACTTTCTGTTGGTGCCCCCACCCCTGGCACCAAAGTTCTTGGAACGCAAACATTTAAAGTAACCTGTGGATTAAATGTATTACACTCAGTGCAATATCATCATTGCTCCCATTACCCTCTCCCTCCCAAACTTGATTCTTGAGGAAGCAGTGCTGTGTTTAACACACTGATATTTATTTTAATTCCCACGGATGAGGTCCTGTGCAGCCTAAGAGGCAGATGTACAATGGGGAGCTACAGCCCTAGATCTTGACCTCAGGGGTGGTAGGGGAGACTTAAGTGTTGGCATAGTGCATGAGTCTCAGGACCTTGGGGGGTTGAGGCCCTTCTCTGCTCCTCTCTGGGGTCCCCACAGCTGCCTGGTTACCATGTTCATCCCTCCCTGGAGATGCTCAGCTTGCTAAGCAAATGGAGGTGAAAAGCTAAACCCAGCCCAGAATTCTAGGTCACAGGCCCCTGACTCTCTAGATTTGGAGCCCATCTTTTGGTTATGACTGTGGGGGGAGGATAAAGGCCATCAGAACACACATCCCAGAAACCCAGACTCTGCCTCTCAGGGGCCGGAGGAATTTCAATGAAAAAAAAAAACAAAAAGGTCAGAGCAGGCGAAAGGAAAAGAAGTCAAAGGCCCCTTTTGAAGTCCCTGGGAAAATGAAGGGGGCCAAAAAATTATTATTTCAATTACTATGAAAATGTGTTTTATTAGAAAATGGGGATTCATCACTGACACTCAAAGAGCCTGAAGAGCAATATCCCAATACCCCTGTCTCGATGCAGGGAGGAGGAGTTATTAAATTGGAAGATGAATGTTTTACCAGTCAGTTAACTGCACCTGCTAAAAAGAAATAGTTATAAACCTGCTCTGGATCCCCTACCCCTCCCCATGAAAGCTGCCTGTCCCTAGCCCCCAACCCTCCATATCCTCAGTGATCTCGACCCCTCCCCCTTTCACACTGTTCTGGCATATGAAAATGCAAGAGGAAGAAAGGGGGAAAAATCAGCAAATTAAACGCAAACCAGAGATTTTTTTTATTATTTAAAAAAAAACAGTTGCATATAGTTCAATTGTCGCAAAGTGCTACGATGTAAATGCGGTGCATTCTTATGTATAACAGCTTTTCCTTCCGCTCCCATGGCAGCCTCAATAACGCTGCGCTTCTGTTCTGCATGAATAAATATGTCTAAAATGTAACGCTGCAAAGAAATAAAATCCGATAACTGAAAGATACCATTTCTTGGGTTCTGGGAGCAACATGAGGCACCAGCTTTTCTGATTCTTTGGTATTTATGTGAGGAGCCATTGAAATGATAATGTGGAATTTGTTATTTTTCTTCCCCAGGGGCAAGTAATTTTCAGTTGTTCATTGGGGTTTTAACAAATGGAGGTTTTGGTGGTCTTTCTCCCCACGTGGTGGTCTAGGTAGGGTCTCTGGCTACGTCCCTGCTCCCCAGTTCAGGCTATATACCCACAACCTAGAAATATCTTTTCTTTGCCACCTTGGGAGTCAACCTTGTTAGTAAAATAATGGATTTATCCCTCGGAGCCAGCTGTGCGCAGCCTTTACACCAGGGAGATTCTCCTGCAAAGTGATTCTGAAGCTCTTGCCAGCCCTCAGCCAGGACACTGGCTAATATGCATATTCTCCTCCCACAAAGGCTAACCCCACCCCTTTTCCTTTCTGGCCAGCAAACCATGCTGCTGCTGCTAAGTCACTTCAGTCGTGTCCAACTCTGTGTGACCCCATAGATGGCAGCCCACCAGGCTCCGCCATCCCTGGGATTCTCCAGGCAAGAACACTGGAGTGGGTTGCCATTTCCTTCTCCAATGCATGAAAGAGAAAAGTGAAAGTGAAGTCGCTCAGTCTGTCCGACTGTTAGCGACCCCATGGACTGCAGCCCACCAAGCTACTCTGTCCATTGGATTTTCCAGGCAAGAGTCCTGGGGTGGGGTGCCATTGCCTTCCCCGCCAGGAAACCATATTGGATAGTATTTTACTAATAATCTCTAATAGGAGATTATTGGCTTTTTAAAAATTGCTAATGAACTTTGGTATTTTCTTGTCCATAGCACAGTTTTTGGTATCCCCGCTGATAGTTTGTAGGGAGTTTGCAGGTCATCCCCCCTCCCATCTTTCTTGTTTCTCTCTCCTTCACACTGTCCCGAGACCAGTGTCGAGTCTCATGCTATGCTTTAAAATACTTCCCAAGTTTTCCAGATCTTCTTGTCATTGCATTTACTCTTCCCTCCACTCCCTCTAAGTCCCAGAGTTTGGGGATTTCCAGGTGGCTCAGACAGTAAAGAATCTGCCTGCAATGCAGGAGGCCAGGGTTCGATTCTTGAGTCGGGAAAGTCTAATGGAGAAGGAAATGGCAATCCACTCCAATATTATTGCCTGGGAAATAAGAGCTTGGTGGGCTATAGTTCACGGGGTCACAAAAGAGTCAGATGTGACTGAGTGACTAACACTTCACCTTCCACCTAGAACACTCCTGACCTTTTTAGACTTGGTCTTAGGTTTCAAGAGTCAGCTCAAATGTTCTCTCCTCTGTAACCCCCTTTTTTCTTTATTATCATGCAGCTCCTCTCATCCCATAGGTACCATGCTGTTCAGTGGCTCAGTCGTGTCTGACTCTTTGTGACTCCCTGGACTGCAGCAATGCCAGGCTTTCCCGTCCTATACCATCTCCCAGAATTTGTTCAAACTCATGTCCATTGAGTCGGTGATGCCATCCAACCATTTTGTCCTCTGTTGTCCCCTTTTCCTCCTGCCTTTAATCTTTCCCAGCATCAGGGTCTTTTCCAATGAGTTGGCTCTTCTTATCAGGTGACCAGAGTGTTGAGGCTTCAGCATCAGTCCTTCCAAAGAATATTCAGGGTTGATTTCCTTCAGGATTGACCCATTTGATCTCCTTGTAGTCCAAGGGACTCTCAAGAGTCTTCTCCAACACCACAGTTTGAACGCATCAATTATTCAGCACTCAGTCTTTTTTATGGTCCAGCTCTCACATCTGTACCTGACTACTGGAAAAACCATAGCTTTGACTGTACGGATCTTTGTTGGCAAAGTGATGTCTCTGCTTTTTAATATGCTGTCTAGATTTGTCATGTGTACTATGGTGATGTGTCTGCTGACTCTTTCTGCCAAGTTCCTCCAGGGCAGAGATGGCGTCTTGGGACACTATGCGTCACCAGTACGTTATGTCCATGGTGAAGTTCTGCTCGGGTTTGTGGAAGGATGGAATGAATGCATTACTCATAAGAGGTGGCATTTGGCTCCTTCCTCAGCTTCTTAGGTTTTGTCCCTCTAGATACCATTCCAGGAAAGGATTTGCATGAGATTACCTAGAAACGCTTGAAAAGCCAGAAACTCAGGGAAGGAATCACCAGGCAGTGAGGAAATTTTCTGGTGGCAGTGGTGACCCATCCCATCCCGATCTCAGCTTACAACCCAGGGACACGCCACAAACCTGTTTCACTGATGAGTGTGTGTTTATAGAGCCTGGCTCATGTAAATGAGCAGTACTTGAAGTAAATAAATTAGAAGTGAATGAATGAGCTAGGAATTGTTTCCTCTTCTATTTGAACAAAGCTACTTATCAGGTGGGACATCAGATTCCCCAAAGAAAAGCCAATACGTTTCCTTGCTGACCCAACCGGGTAAGCACATTTCTGTAATGTGAAGGGTAGAAAAAAAAAGATGCTGAGTTTTGATGATCTTCTCTTCAGCCACTGTGTGACCCTGGGCCAGTTACTTAACCTCTCTTATCTATAAAATGGGAATAATAAGGGTATCTCCTTCGTGTAGTCCTTGTGAGGACCTAAATGTAAATTTCATAGCAAGTGTTTGGAACAGAGAAGCTCTTCATAAACATGAGCTATTTTTTTTTCAAATAATGTATTTATTAATTTTAGACCGTGCTGGGTCTTCATTGCTACACAGGTTTTTTTCTAGTTGGAGTGGGCAAGGGCCATTCTTGAGCTGAAGTGCTCCAGCCTCTCATTGCGGTGGCTTCTTTTGTTGCAGAGCACAGGCCCTAGAGTGTGCAGGCTTCAGTAGTTTCGGCTCCCGGGCTCTAAAGCACAGGCTCAATAGTTCTGGCCCACAAGCTTAGTTGCTCCGGGGCATGTGGGATCTACCTGGAGCGGGGACTGAACCCGTGTCTCCTGCATTTGTTGTGGGATTCTTTACCGCTGAGCCACCAGGGAAGCCCAACATGAGCTATTTTAATTATGGTTTGGGTTCAAGGATTTTTTCCTGTTCTTACACCTGTATCAAATGGACATCATTGTTTCAGAATTTTCTTCCCGAACCAGGTTCTCCTATTGAGTCAGAAAACAGCTGAGAACTGACAAGGCTTGATACCTCTATGCTGGTTGGGAATCTTTAAACTGAGCCCTTCAGCCTCAGGGATAAGGTTTCTGAGCCATTTCAACTGTTTTGGTGGCTCATAAACTTTTTTTGCTATCTTCCTGTCCTTGGACACATGGATGAGGTCAGGCACTTGGGAGGAAAGGGACTATTAGTGTATAATGAACATATCATTAAAGAATTACTTTTCCTGGCACAGAATCAAACCCTAAGGGACAGTGCAGAGCTCATCTCGGCCTGCTGGGTGGGTTAGTTGTCCTCTGGACCGTCATGCCTTCGATAGTCAGGTTTTTTGCCTTTACTTAAGTAGCCTAACACAACCCAGGTACTGGGCTCCAGTGTGTAGCTAGTTAGAGCTGGAAGACACTACAGGAGAGGAGTGGAAGCTCCAGACACCGAGCCAGGAAGCCTGAGGCCCCAACAGGCTGCAGACACATGGTAGGCAGCAGTAGGGAGGCTCCTAGTCCAGTGGTTCAAGTCCAGGGGGCCCATCCATCCTGCTTCCTGTCCTGTTACACAACTGTCAGGGACAACCACACTCATGGACTTTCCTCAAACTGACAACAACATCCTGTAACCCTGCAGAACCCGAGCTGCTTGCATAAACACTGCCTCAGAGACACCAGCAGGGGGGATGCATGGAGTGGGGGAGAGGCAGAAAATACAGAGAGGACAGCTTCTCCACCCCACTTCAGTGTGTGTGTGTGTGTGTTAGTAGCTCAGTCACGTCTGACTCTTCACGACACCATGGAGTGTAGCCCACCAGGCTCCTCTGTCCACGAGATTTCCCAGGCAAGATTATCGGAGAGGGCTGCCATTTCCTTCTCCGGGGATCTTCCTGACACAGGGAATAAATCCAGGTCTCCTACCTTGCAGGCCGATTCTTTACCATCCGAGCCACCAGAAAAGCCCACCCCGCTGNGGACCGTCATGCCTTCGATAGTCAGGTTTTTTGCCTTTACTTAAGTAGCCTAACACAACCCAGGTACTGGGCTCCAGTGTGTAGCTAGTTAGAGCTGGAAGACACTACAGGAGAGGAGTGGAAGCTCCAGACACCGAGCCAGGAAGCCTGAGGCCCCAACAGGCTGCAGACACATGGTAGGCAGCAGTAGGGAGGCTCCTAGTCCAGTGGTTCAAGTCCAGGGGGCCCATCCATCCTGCTTCCTGTCCTGTTACGCAACTGTCAGGGACAACCACACTCATGGACTTTCCTCAAACTGACAACAACATCCTGTAGCCCTGCAGAACCCGAGCTGCTTGCATAAACACTGCCTCAGAGACACCAGCAGGGGGGATGCATGGAGTGGGGGAGAGGCAGAAAATACAGAGAGGACAGCTTCTCCACCCCACTTCAGTGTGTGTGTATGCGTTAGTAGCTCAGTCACGTCTGACTCTTCACGACACCATGGAGTGTAGCCCACCAGGCTCCTCTGTCCACGAGATTTCCCAGGCAAGATTATCGGAGAGGGCTGCCATTTCCTTCTCCGGGGATCTTCCTGACACAGGGAATAAATCCAGGTCTCCTACCTTGCAGGCCGATTCTTCACCATCCGAGCCACCAGAAAAGCCCACCCCGCTGCAGGGGGGAAGTCCATCCGCCCATCCATGCATCCTCCCATCCAAGGCACACATGCGTAGGCTTTGTCACCAGCTCAGGAGCAGCTGGGAGGCAGGGAAGAAGACCATAAAATCAAGGGGCCTCAGTGCCCCCATCTCCTCCCACACTCTCCTCCAAACCAGACTTGGCTGGGAAAGGACCTTTTGGGGTCTCTAGTGCTACTGGGTGTTAACCAGTGAATCCATTATAGGCACAGGAGGCTGACTGCACAGCAACTCCTAGGGAGGGTGAGGTAGAGGGGGAATGAGGATGGCGAGGAAGGAAGGGGCTAAGTCAGTCCCTGGCATGGAAGGCTGGAGAATATAGTACTAAGAGGAGACTTGGGGGCCTCGACCTAAATCCTCAGCCGTGTCCAACTTTTTTTGACCCCATGGACTATAGCTCACCAGGCTCCTCTGTTCATGGAATTTCCCAGGCAAGAATACTGGAGTGGGTTTCCATTTCCTTCTCCAGGGGATCTTCCTGACCCAGGGATCAAGTCTGCATCTCCTGTGTCTCCTGCATTGGCAGGCAGATATTTTACCACTGAGCCACCAGGGACCCCACGTCCTATATAGGTCAAACTGATATGCAAAATGTGGATGTTCAGGGAGAGGCCTCTGAAAGCTGGCAGAACTGGGTGGTACCACAGAAGGCTGCTGTCCCTGGGTGGAGCTTTTGCACTTTTCTGCTTGTCAGTGTACCTGACACGCCAAATTAGTGCTGTCGCAGCTGCCAGGGGAAGCTCTGAGTCATCTGGTTGCTCAGTTCTGATCACAACGTAGACAGGAGAGCCCAGTGGTGCTCCTGGAGTCAGAGCCAGCTGGGAAGAGGGTCTCCTGCCTTCCTCTTCCAGGATGTGTACAGGGGTGACATGCCCAACAGGGGTGCATCCACGGTTTCATTAGAGAGCTCAGAGCTCCTCTGGAGTGGAATGGAACAGCGAACTTCAGACCCAGGTCACGCTGGATGCCAAGGGAAGAATACCCCTCCCATCCACTCTTTCACTATAGTGGTCACAGTCGAGTTGCCACGGGCAGATCCCAGGGGCTACCAGGAACGTTTAGAATGGTGCTGATCTGATTGCCTAACAGGGAGCCATGGGTGAGAGCAAGAGCTACAGATTATGGTTCATGCTCCCGAATGTGGCTCTGGGCCCATCTGCGGTGTCTCCTCTGTGTACTCAGTCTCTTGGGGAAGGAGGAAAGGATGGGTCCTGTGCCAGAGGAAACGTTCCACTACAAGTTAACATCTTTCCAGGTCTTACTACAGCGGAGGGTGACCTAGGGCAGGCCGGCCACACAATGAGAGTGTGAAAGGCACACAACATATTTTCTTGTGATGTGTTTGCTTCTGGGCCATCCAGTCCACCAAACTGTGAGCCCCACAGAGTCAGGGGAGACCCTAGGCATCTTTGTGCTTCCAAACCCAGCACTGGGCCTGGCACACACAAGGCATTCATGTGTCAAGGACATGTGAATCAGTAGCAGAGGTGAGATTAAAACTCAGAGTGGACACTGGTCAAAATGGCCATCATTGAAAAAATTTTACAAACAGTAAATGCTGGAAAAAGGAGTGTTGAAAAGGGAACCCTTTTACACTGTTGGTAGGAATGTAAATTGATATCACCACTATGGAGAACAGTATGGAAGTTCCTTTCAAAACTAAAAATAAAACTACCATATGACCCAGCAATCCCACTGCTGGACATATACCCTGAGAACTGGACATATATCATAATTCAAAAAGACACATGTACCGCAATGTTCGTGGCAGCACTATTTACAAGAGCCAGGACATGGAAGTCACGTAAAAGTCCACTAAGAGAGGAATGGATAAAGAAGATGTGGAACATCATATATACAATGGAATATTACTCAGTCATAAAAAGGAACAGAACTGATTCAGTTGTAGTGATATGGATAAAGCCAGAGTCTGTCGTACAGAGTGAAACAAGTCAGGGAGAGGAAAACAAATATCGTATACTAAGGCATATATATGGGATCAGGAAAATCTGCAGTGATGAGCCAATTTGAGGGTAGGAACAGAGCCACAGCAGTAGGAAACAGACTTGTGGACAGAAGCGGGGAAGTAGAGGATGAGATGAATTGAAAGAGTGGCACTGACACATACACACTACCGTGTGTGAAACAGACAGCTAGCAGGGACCTAAGACACTGTTACAGGGAGCTCAGTTCAGTGCTCTCGGATGACCTAGAGGGGTGGGGTGGGACGGGGGAGGGAGGGAGGCTCAAAATGGAAAAGCAAGAGAGTTCCAGAAAAACAGCTATTTCTGCTTTATGGACTATGCCAAAGCCTTTGACTGTGTGGATCACAATAAACTGTGGAAAATTCTGAAAGAGATGGGAATACCAGACCACTTGACCTGCCTCTTGAGAA
>SJYX01019583.1:147503-161478 GCA_006410675.1 Oreotragus oreotragus
TCATTGGAAAAGACTCTGATGCTGGGAGGGATTGGGGGCAGGAGGAGAAGGGGACGACTGAGGATGAGATGGCTGGATGGCATCATGGACTCGATGGACGTGAGTCTGAGTAAACTCCGGGAGATGGTGATAAACAGGGAGGCCTGGTGTGCTGCGATTCATGGGGTTGCAAAGAATCAGACATGACTGGGTGACTGAACTGAACTGAACTGAACTGAACTGTGGAGAGATGATTGTAATAAGGAAGAACACATCTGATGCCATATTGGATGTTTTTTTTTTTTACCTTAAACTTTGTATGCTATTGTTTTTGCTACAAGAATGCTGCCTATAGCCTGAAATACGCAGCAGTGCCCATTCTCAAGGCTCTGACCGTTAAAGGTATAACACTTTTCCATTTATATAGAGATAAAAAGTTGCAGAACAGAGAATAAGATTTGTCTTGTTGGAGCTTTATAGGGACATTATGGCCGGATGTACACAGACAGCCGCAAGGATGAAGGCTTCCAGCACCAGAGACTTGCAGCACGGACCACAACCTCTTTCCTTTCAGTACAAAAGAAGTACTAAATTCTAACTTGGTAAGATGGTTCTTTCGGACAGTGGTCCACCATCTTCTCAGTCTGCTGGCTTTCCAAATAAAGTCCCTATTCCTTGCTCTGACAGCTCATATCTCTTGATTGATTGGCTTACTGTGCAGCCAGCAGCTCTCAAGGGGAATGTCAACTCTAAGAAGCATCAAAAGAGGTGTAAAGAACCCTGAGATAACTGAGTTCCAACTCTTCAGTTGACAAAAGAGAAACCTGAGGTACACAGAGGTTAAGCCACATACACAATCCTACACGGCTAATTCAGGGCAGGCCCAGGACTGCCCCCTAAGTGTCACCCTGCGCTGGTGGGGGAGGACAGTGAGCATGGCGAAGGGGTGCTTCACACTTCACACAGGGGGAGGTGTGATTCCTTGGGGCACATACACCCTTGAAAAACAAAACTTCATGATTCAACACACATCTGTAGCAGCCGTGCAATTATCTCTGAGATCTAAGCAGTGATCGATGGGAGTTTAAATTACCAAAATCTCTTCATCTTCCCCCACGGAAAGAAAAAAATTAATAAAATTTCTGGGATGCTTACTTCATTGTAAAATATGGTGAAATTCTACTTCACTCAGATAGACATGTTGCATTTGCACAAAAGTGGGGTGCTAAACATCATTTTTTTGGTTCCTGCAGCTGAAAATATAGTTGAAAATATTGTTCTGATTTCTTCATCTGCTTAAGTTTGGCTGCAAATTGGAATTAGTTGCACCCAGAATTGGGCTTGAGAAGGGGATTGAGGGGAAAGGTGCCATTAGCCAGCAGATGGGCTATGTTTTTCCTGTTTGGACCCAACTGCTGACTCCCTGAGTTCTGAGGGAAGCTGACCTGGTCACTGAGATCTGACTTCTGATGAAGGCCTTGTGCCTTCTCTGGTGTCTGGAGTTTTCAAGCTTGCAGGGCTTAACATAGGAAGGGTGGGAGCCTGTTAGGCTGGGCCCCTCTACAGCCACTGTATTTATCCATTCGCTTCTCCCATCTTCCTCCTTCCCTCCTCTAGGCTGAGTGCTCCCTGTCTCATTCACAGCTATGTACCCTCAATGCCCAGAGCCATGCCAGGGTACAAAATAGAAAGAACTGGAACCTCCAAGTTCCAAAGAGTTCTCCTCATGGGGCAATGTCTTTCCTTGGGGATTCATTCTCCTGCTTAGAGGTTCCTCCTCCCGGAATTAATACCTACTGCTGCTTGGGATGCATCCATTGAGTTCTTTCTGGATCAAGGTGCCCATGCCGGAGGGAGCATCAGAGTGCAGTGATGAGGAATAAGGCCTTGGACCTGAGACCTGGCTCTTCACCTACTGCTTGTGAGATACCCAGCCAGTGACTCTCTACTCCTCAGTTTTCCCCAGCTGTAAAATAGGCTGAGAGGGTCTGCTCCACCTTAGGGCTGTTGTAAGAATTAAATAAGGCAGTCTATGTAAAAGCCTGGCTAACCTGCAGATTGCTGTGAGAAATATCAATAACCTCAGATATGCAGATGACACCACCCTTATGGCAGAAAGTGAAGAGGAGCTAAAAAGCCTCTTGATGAAAGTGAAAGAGGAGTGAAAAAGTTGGCTTAAAGCTCAACATTCAGAAAATGAAGATCATGGCATCTGGTCCCATCACTCCATGGGAAATAGATGGAGAAACAGTGGAAACAGTGTCAGACTTGATTTTTTTGGGCTCCAAAATCACTGCAGATGGTGACTGCAGCCATGGAATTAGAAGACACTTACTCCTTGGAAGAAAAGTTATGACCAACCTAGATAGTATATTCAAAAGCAGAGACATTACTTTGCCGACTAAGGTCCGTCTAGTCAAGGTATGATTTTTCCTGTGGTCATGTATGGATGTGAGAGTTGGACTGTGAAGAAGGCTGAGCACCGAAGAACTGATGCTTTTGAACTGTGGTGTTGGAGAAGACTCTTGAGAGTCCCTTAGACTGCAAGGAGATCCAACCAGTTCATTCTGAAGGAGATCAACCCTGGGATTTCTTTGGAAGGAATGATGCTAAAGCTGAAACTCCAGTATTTTGGCCACCTCATGTGAAGAGTTGACTCATTGGAAAAGACTCTGATCCTGGGAGGGATTGGGGGCAGGAGGAGAAGGAGACGACCGAGGATGAGATGGCTGGATGGCATCATGGACTCGATGGACGTGAGTCTGAGTGAACTCCTAGAGATGGTAATGAACAGGGAGGCCTGGCATGCTGCAATTCATGGGGTCGCAAAGAGTCGGACAAGACTGAGTGACTGAACTGAACTGAACTAAACCTGCAGGGGCTGAATTCCTGTTATCCTGATTATCACAATCACCATCATCACTGTCACTGTGAAGTGAAGTGAAAGTCGCTCAGTCATGTTTGACCCTTTGTGACCCTATGGACTATATAGTTCATGGAATTCTCCAGGCCAGAATGCTAGAATGGGTAGCCTATCCCTTCTCCAGCGGATCTTCCCAACCCAGGCATCAAACTGGGGTCTCCTGCATTGCAGGCGAATTCTTTACCAACCGAGCTATGAGGGAAGCCTGTCACTGTCACTAGGAGAATCTCAAATCCACAGAAGGGATGAAGGAGAAGGGCTGAGGGTCCCTGGGCAGTTTCTCTGGTTTTGTGGCCATCACTGATTTTATGTGAGAATTAGAGAACCCCACCCATCTCCTTAGCTTTTCTGCCACATTTCCTCCTCTTTCCCCCTAATTTTCTAGAGAAATGAAGCATTTAGAACTGGGATTAATCCTATTTCTCTTTAGGGAAGGAAACTGATACCCAGAAATGTGAGGCAGACTTGCCATGGCCACACGGGTGGTTACTGGTGGAATTAGGAGGTGCAGGATTTCTGAAATTAAAAGTTGCTTGCTCCTTGGAAGAAAAGCTATGACAAACCTAGACAGCATATTAAAAAGCAGAGACATTCCTTTACCTTACTTTACATTATTTTACAAAGGTCAATCTAGTCAAAGCTATGGTTTTTCCAGTAGTCATGTATGGATATGAGAGCTGGACCATAAAGAAGGCTGAGTGCTGAAGAACTGATGGTTTTGAACCGTGGTGCTGGAGAAGACTCTTGAGAGTTCCTTGGATTGCAAGGAGATCAAACCAGTCAATCTTAAAGGAAATCAAACCTGAATATTCACTGGAAGAACTGATGCTGAAGCTGAAGCTCCAATACCTTGGCCATCTGATGCAAAGAATCGACTCCTTAGAAAAGTCCCTGATGCTGGGAAAAGAGTTCCTTGGATTGCAAGGAGATCAAACCAGTCAATCTTAAAGGAAATCAAACCTGAATATTCACTGGAAGAACTGATGCTGAAGCTGAAGCTCCAATACCTTGGCCATCTGATGCAAAGAATCGACTCCTTAGAAAAGTCCCTGATGCTGGGAAAGATTGAAGGCGGGAGGAGAAGGGGTGACAGAGGATGAGCTGGTTGGATGGCATCACTGACCCGATGGACATGAGTTTGAGCAAGCTCTGGGAGATGGTGAAGGACAGGGAAACCTGGTGTGCTGCAGTCCATGGGGTCGCAAAGAGTCGGACACAACTGAACAACAACAACAAAGGATTTATGAAACACTGTAAGTCAGCCTGCTGATGTGGCTGCTGCTGCCCACACCCAGATGGCCCCAGAGTGAGGAGAGATGGGGAGAAGCCTGGCAAGGGCTCCACTGGTCAAAGGACGGTGGAAGTCTTCCCTTCGTGAGGCCACAGATCCTGGACTGGGGTGGTGTTGACTAACCTACCATGGCTTTCCATTATGTGCAGCTGGTGGTGTCAACAGCTGTGTTTTCATCACGGGTCTGGGGCAAGGGAAGGGGGAGGCCTCAGCCTGGCAGGAAAGAGAAGGAAGCTGAGGGTGTATGGTTACAAAAGTGTGTTCATCAACCATGTCTTTTTATTCCATATTCTGATGTTTTGATATCTTGGCATCTCACCAACCCCCGGGGTGGGGTGGGTGAGTGCTACCCCTCCCAGGGCTAGCTAATTCTACTCTTAGGAAAGCATGCCTTTCATATGCTAACCAGACAGCCCAGAGTCCTCTCCTCCTTTATCTACTCCCCAATCCTTTATCTGCTCTCACACTCTGGGCCACTATGCCCTGCCTAATCACCAGTCAACTAGGGAGAGTCTTTATGACCCAGAGCCTGTGAAATTATTCAAAATAGCCAACAGGTGAATCCTGATTACCCTGCTTCACCTATTCACCTATGGAAAGTACAGTAAAAGCTCTTGCCTACAGTTCCCTTCACTCCCTCACTCCATGGCAGACTCTGGTGCTTCCCTGCATGGCACCCCCTGTTTGGTCTGCCTCCAGTTCTGGGAACCAATGAATATAAAAACCTCTTACTTTATGACAGACATAAAGTGTCTGAGTGTCTGACCACACCTGCTTCAAATATCCTTAAAGGTATTTGCACAAAGCAGTCATTATGACACATCTATAGAAGTTCAGGACCTGGAAGGATCCTCAGCACCCCCTGAATTACATCCTTAATCCAAACCCTTTCTGATGTGGGAACAGCCCCCCAAGAGGCAGCAGGACACCTCGTAACTCTTCTGCATTGAGACTGGTCTCAGTAGTGTTTGTTACCATCACCACCATCAGCTCCACAGTACGCCCTTCAACACACCCTGATTACACTCTATACTGCCCGCTCAAAAGCTGACAGCAGCAACCTCACTGTGCCCCAAGGGCTATGACCAGATCTCTAGCTCCCACCCCTGCATTTCTCTCCAGGGAAGGCTGTATCTGCACACTTAAAAAAAAAAAGTTGAGCTGAAGATGGCACAAAATTAGTTCCTTCGACAGACAAATTTGCTCCTGAAACACTCTGCCAACCTGCTAATGAGTTGTCTTGAACCTTGTGCGGTGTTACCTCTAATTTTGCAGCCTGGTAGGATTTGAGTTCTGTGGACAGCCTCACATTTGGTTCGGAATTATAGGCTGAATTGCTGCTCACTCCTATTATTGTGCTGTCAATCTTGTATTAGCACATTAAAATATGGTACACTGAATGCATCTGTTCTGTATATCACGGGGCCTCATTGTCATTTGTTGAATCATTTTGTCTTATATGATTGTTAAGCAATTATTGCATCTTGGGCGGCTTAAACTTTGATTACTGTATACTATTTACGGGGAATACAAAAAGACGGGGAAAACGCCACCATCAGCTGATTTCACCAGTTTTCTGCTCAGGTGTTCACAAGTGTATATGTTGAATTTCAAGTGCTCCCCAACACCTGGACACGCATCCTTGAAGGAAAGGGGACGAAGCAGTAGATCTGTTTTGGCTCAGGGGCTGAAGAGTGAGCAAGTTTGGAGGCAACTGGACAGGTATGCAGCGAATGTCCCTCTGTTTCCCCATCGCAGATGGTACTCTCGCTCCCGCAATACAGAGAGGGCTCATACACAGATCTCAAACCCCAAGGTCTCCTTAGGAGGAGGACAAAATGCACGCAGTCCTACCACCTCATTAGAAGCAGTTATGAAGGTTGAAGAGCTGCTACCTGTGATGCGTCTCCGAATCTGTGAGCTAGGCTCTCCTAATTAACAAGACAAGGAAGACTAGAACGTTGCTAAAGCTACCTGGCAGGCCTGGGAGCCCGCTGTCACCAACACGGATGATAGCATTTCCTTCTCTGCAGAGCCTATTATAATGTCAGGACATGTGTTCTCAGATACCAGTGGGATTGGAGGGCGCACTG
Source organism: Oreotragus oreotragus (assembly GCA_006410675.1). Classification (NCBI taxonomy): domain Eukaryota; kingdom Metazoa; phylum Chordata; class Mammalia; order Artiodactyla; family Bovidae; genus Oreotragus; species Oreotragus oreotragus. The sequence continues at coordinate 153,790 of SJYX01019583.1, forward strand.
GCTATTAGGTGGAAGCAGATGCAAAATAGGACTCAGGATCCAGGAGGGAGGTTAATCAAGGAAGGGGCCAATTGATGGACGAGATCCACTCAGTTGATAACTGTTGAGGATACTGGCAGGGGGTGGAGGGAGAAGGTGGGTTGTTCATTCCGAGGATCAGCATCTGTTCCCTTGACTTGGACATTTCCCTTTCTCTTTTCTCCTCCAAGCCTGCTTCTCACTTATCCTCAGCTTTCACATGCCCAGTTCAGTCCATACTGTCACCATATTCTCCCAGTGTTGTTGTTTAGTCACTCAGCTGGGTCCAACTCTTTGCAACCCTATGGACTGTAGCCCCCCACCCCGGCCTCCTCTGTCTATGGGATTTCCCAGGCAAGAATACCGGAGTGGGTTGCCATTTCCTCCTTCAGGGGACCTACCTGACCCAGGGATCGAACCCAAGTCTCCTGCATTGGCAGGTAGATTCTTTACCACTGAGCCACCTGTGTGCATGGGCCTGCTCAGTTGTGTCTGACTCTTTGTGACCCCAGGGACTGTAGCCCACTAGGCTCCTCTGTCCTTGTGATTCCCCAGGCAAGGATATTGGAGTGGGTTGTCATTTCCTCCTCTAGGCGATCTTCCCAACCCAGGGATCAAACACGAGTTTCCTGCATTATCGGACAGATTCTTTACCACTGAGCCACTTGGGAAGGCCAAATCTCCCAATATCCTCTCCTTAATTTTGCCCAGCCCTTCAGTGGGAATTTTTGCCTCCACGTCTTGGCTCCTCCTATTCCCTTTTCTTTCTGCTTGTGGAAGTCTTACCCAGGCTCACCTGTTCCAGAAAGCCCCACCCTGCCGTGCTATCTTTGTCTTGAGTCACAGTGGCATTTACTGTTAGATAATCACCAAGTTACATCTAGAGTTCATGGCATGTTCCCGGATGGGTGTTCTCACTTCTTGGAAGCGAGAATGGAAAGTGACATTTCTGAACGTGGTGGTGCTGTGGGCATTGAGAGTAGAGATGGAGTTAATAGTGTAAGCAGATACCACGCTGTCCCAGAAAATGTGTGTCATCCTTGTGTGATGCTTCTCAATAAGATAGCCCTTATATACTGAGAGCTTATAAAAGCTGAGTGCTTCTTACAAATCATCTCATTGAATCTTTCTGGCAACCCTGTGAGGTGAGGAAACCGAGGCTCAGTGAGTTTGGGTGACTTGTTCAGGGTTACACAGATAGTAAAGGGCTAAACCAGAATCCGAACTAAGGTCCAGCTGAGTGCAGCCACCTCCCTTCTCCTCTGAGACTAAACATGGAAACCAGGCTGGCACTGGTCTCTTCCACCAGATGAGTGTTGAGCTCAGGAATGCCAGCTGCTAGACCCTATTCATCCACTTCCCCAGCCCCAAGTCAAGATTCAGCTGTGATCCCTTCTTTATTCTCCCCCAGGAAATTGACACCTTCCTTTTTGTTCAAGCAAAGAAGCTGAACTCTCTAGTCTAAGGGTTAAAAAATTCTTTTTTTCTGAATGAAGTCAGAACTTGTGAATCCAAGTGAACACTTCTCAGTAGTATCCCTGGGTCCTCTGGGGACATCAGTCCTGTGTCCCAGGCACACCGCCAGGGTGCAAGAGGGTGGGAACGCCTGCGTTTGGGAATGGCCTTTTGTGTCCCAGAATCTGCTTTATTATTTCCTCAGCAGTAAAGAACTCGCCTGCCAACGCAAGAGACACAGGTGTGATCCTGGGGTTGGGAAGATCCCCAGAGAAGGAAATGGCAACCCTCTCCAGCATTCTTGCCTGGAAAATTCCAGGGACAGAGAAGGCTATGGTCCATGGGGTCACAAATAGTCAGACACGAGTGAGCAACTAACACCCAATTTCATGGCCTTGATCTCCCTGGTTGGTAGTTGGGAAACCCTGAGGGTTTCTTAAATTCCCAGAGCCCAGATTTTCTCATCTTTTAAAAACATTTTTTTTTTTTTTAAGTTTGGCTGTGCTGGGTCTTAGCTGAGGCATGTGGGATCTAGTTCCCCGACCAGGAATTGAACCCAGGCCCCCTGCATTGGGAGTGTGGAGTCTTAGCCACAGGAAAGTGAAAGTCCCTAATGTTTTCTTCATAAGGAAAACTGGAAGCAGTATAGATATTTGTCAATGGAAGAACATTACAGCACATCCTATGCAGTTATTAAATAGATTGAAGTTGGTAAGAATGTACTCATTCATGTGGAATGATGTGCAGGATTTGTTACCAGAAAAAAGTAGTGTGGCTGGTGGTGGCACTGACCACTCTGGTCTTAGAAATGTTCAAATCCCCTACTCCTTACCTGAGGGCCAAAAGGAACAACAGCAGAGATCTGACATGGAGGTGCTGGGAGCACTGGGCTGAGATCCTGGAGGAGGGGTCGGCCCAGGGCCACAGCCCCAGCACTGGGCAGTGTACTAGAGTGGGGGTTTGGGCTCCTCAGACGGGGCACAAGTGGGTGGGGTGCAGTCAGCCGCACTGTCCGCTGTGGCAGGAGTCTTATGAGAGGGGCTAGAGGAGGCCAGAGATCCCCCCAAAGAGATCAAATCAGGAAGAGTGAAGTTGGGGTAACAGTCTAACTGTGCCTTGTCTTTCCTATTTTACTCCATGTGACATGTATTTCTTTATGTTTTATTTCTTCCAAGTTTCTGGGCCCAAAGGAAACTCTGTATATATCTATTGGCTGTGCTGGGTCTCCGTTGCAGCTCTCAGTCTTTCTCTAGTTGCGGCAAGCAGGCTAAGTTGTTCTGAAGCATGTGGGATCTTAGGTCTCTGACTAGGGATGGTCCCCTGCACTGGAAGCTGGATCCTTAACTGCTGGATGGTTAAGGGTGGTTACCAAAGATGGGTAACAGTGGTTGCTTTAGAGACTGAGAGCAGAGGGGGAGAATCACTTTTTACGATGACCCGTATACACTCGCTAACTCAAAACATTTAATAACCATGACGATGACAACAATAAAAAGGAAGTTAGTGCTCTAAGTTTGCTTTCTACTTCTTTACATTTAATCGTCTTTCCCATGCAATACATCTTCCGCTGACATGTCTTAAAAAATGGGTTATGGGGGAACCAGGGGTTAAGAGTCTGCCTTCCAATTCAGGGGAAACGGGTTCAATCCCTGCTTGGGGAAGATTCCACATGCCGAGGAGAAACCAAGCCTGTGCACTGCAAGTATTGAGCTCTTGCTCTAGAGCCCAGGAGCCTGTGATCTGTAACAAAGGAAGCCACTGCCGTGCACTGCAACCAGAGAGTAGCCCCCGCTCAGCACAACTAGAGAAAAGTCTGTGTAGCAACAAAAATCCAGTGCAGCCAAAAATAAAATAATTAATAAATTGTTAAAAAATGAGCTATGGAAGAACCGTCAGTCTTGGGCCCTGGCTCTGAGGCTGAGACCTGTCACTGAGATTGCTGCCCACCCAGGTCTGCCCACCTCCCCCTAGCCCGACTGGGACCCTTCTTGGCAGGGCTATACTGGCTTGAACAGGGCCATTGGCACAGCTGCAGGCACTTCTCTGAGTCCCTGTATTTCTAACCAGGATTTCACATATCACTGTGGCCTAAATCTCCCTGCACCATTATTTCTGGGCTATTCCTGCGCCCAAGAACCTACAGTGCCTGTTTCATTTCACTGTTCCATTTAGCTTTCTGCTGGGAGTCAGGGGCCGCCACGCCCTTCACGCACGCCCTTGGCTGATGGCTCACTTCTCTTGGGCCTCACTTTGCCGACGTTCATTCCTGCACCTTGATCCTCCCACCACCCACCTGCCGGGAGCACTTTCGTCTCTCCCCTCTCCTGGCTGACCTGGGTCAACCCTGCCATCCCTCCAGGCTGCCTCATTGCTCCAGGATCTTCCCCGACTTCTGCTTGCCTATCCTGTTCTTCCTCAAACTCCCACGAGCGTCAGTCACTATTCAGTCCAACCACAGATAAGTGTCTCCAGTTGCTTATTGGAAAGGACAAGTACACCCGGCTTTACTGTGCTTTGCATTATTGCGCTACGTAGATGTGAGACCTTTTTACTAATTGAAAGTTTGTGGCCACCCTGCGTTGAGCAAGTCTCTTGGTGCCATATTCCAAAAGCATTTGCTCACTTTGTGTCTCTGTGTCACAATTTGATAATTCTTGAAATATTTCAAACCCTTCTCTAGCAAAAAGATTACAACATCACTCAGTGATGGTTAGCATTTTAAAATTATGGGATATACATTGTTTTTTTAGACATAATGCTATTGCTCATAATGCTATGCTATTGCTTAATAGACTACAGTATAGTATAAATGTAACGTATGCACTGTGAAGCCACGAAGTTTGAGTGGCTCGCTTCACTGCAGTATTCACTTTTTGGTGGTGGTCTGGCTTCCAAGGTGGCACAGTGGTAAAGAATCTGCCTACCAATGCAAGAGATACAGGAGACACAGGTTTGGTCTTGAGTCAGGAAGATCCCCTGGAGAAGGAAATGCAACCTACTCCAGTATTCCTCTCTAGGAAATCTCATGGACAGAGAAACCTGGTAAGCTACAGTCCAGGGAGTCCCGAAGAGTCAGATACGACTGAGCACAGCTGGAACCAAACCCAATAACTCCAAAGTCTGCCAGTAGCTTTGATTTGTCTCCTCAGCTGGATCACAGTTTCTCGGGTAAGCCAACTCATGCATTAGCCTTCTTCTGTATCCCCGCGGCACCCACTTACTGCCATGCACATCTTCCAACCTCAAGAAAGCCTGGGTTTGAACTTCCCTGGTGGTCCAGTGGTTAAGAATCCGCCTGCCAGTACAGGGGACAGGAGTTCAATCCGTGCTTCAGGAAGATTCCGCATGCTTCCGGGCAACTAAGCCCCTGCACCACAACTACTGAGCCCCTGCTCCGGAGCCCTCGCAAACCGCCGCTGCAGAGTCCCGGGTGCCCTAAAGGCCATGGTTCCAGGATAAGAGAAACCACTGCAACGGGAAGCCCACTCACCACGACTGGGGACTAGCTCCTGCTCAGGCAACCGGAAAAAGCCCGAGTGTAGCAGTGAAGACCCAGTGCAGCTAAAAATAGACGAATGAATTAAAAAATCACTTAATTTGACTTGGAGTCAGAAGATCTGGGTTTGAGCTCTTTGAGCCTGAGTTGGCACAGAATGACTGAAATCAGGGCTTGGGGAAAGAGATGTGATTTTCTCAGAGGGAGAAGGGAGAGAAAGAGGGTCCATGGCAGTGAGAAACAGCAGAAGGAGGAGGCCTGACCACCTGAACCCCCAGGAGCCCCCTCAAAAACCAGAACAACAGAGGAGGGCTGAGGATAGGAAGGTGGGCTTTGGGGACACACCCCAGTCTCCACTGAGAGAAGACTCTGCTCCTTTCTCCTTTCTGCTCCAAGGCCCTGGGGAACACAGAGCTTAGGGAGATGATAAGTGGGAGAGAAAATTAAAGACAAGAGAAGTCTAAGGAAGTCGTCAAAGCACAGCCAGGCGAACAGAATCCTGGAAAAAAAAAAAAAAAGGTAAAAGGTAATGCCGTAAATTACAGCTTAAAAGCCTCGTTTTGGGCAAATTGCTTTTTAACAAGCAGACAAGCTCTATCAATAGCATCTACCGTATGTTTTTATAAAGTGCAGAAATATGTTTTTAAAAGGCCAGTAAATAAAGTTCCTATCGATTTGAACTCAAGTGTAATCTGTTTTTCTGTCTGCCACCAACACTGGTAATAAAGCAGAATCATGTAATACGGTATTTCAGCTAATGTGACTATACATCACCACAGAGACGCCCTGCTCTGCAGCCATCTATCATTTTCTATTGGTATTGCTTAGCTGCAGAATTTATAAACTTGCTCCAAATTGATGCAATGTTCAATTTTCTTTTCCAATTTATTTTTGGTTGAGCCAAGCAATATTGAGGTCTCTGAGCAAGCAGCTGAGCACTACCAGATGTTACCTGGAAGACCTCACACTTCTGGGGAGGTACAGGGAGATGCCAGCCCTTATGCACCACCCTCAACAGGCAGGGAGACAGAATGCCCGGGCAGGAGATGGCGACGGTGAAGAGGTACTCTCCTGCCCTGGGAACCCAGCAATGACTGTGCTCTGGAACATCCAGGGGAAGAAGGGTTAAGGGTTAGAGAACATCCAGCTACAGCAAAGAGCTCTGGGAATTTTGCTAAGATGTAGATGCTGATTCTGGCTTTCCAGGTGGTGCTAGTGGCAAAGAACCCACTTGCCAATGCAAGAGACATAAGAGACACAGGCTGGATCTCTGGGTCAGGAAGATCCCTTGGAAAAGGATCCCATGGCAACCCATGGAATGGCAACCCATTCCAGTATTCTGGCCTGGAGAATCCCATGGACATTGGAACCTGATGGGCTACAGTCCATAGGGTCGCAAAGAGTAGGACACAACTGACGTGACTTAGCATGCATGCAGCAGAGCATGGGTTTGAATTGCGATTCCACGACTTACTGACATCATACTTCATCTCAGGGAAATTACTTTACCTCCTTGAGCCTCAGCTTCCTCACAGGTGTCCTGGGCATAAGTTCTTCCTCAAAATTTACCCATCTTATTGAACGGGATAACATATATAAAGAGCTCAACACAATCAGCTGTTCTAAAAGGGCCAGTTCCCTTTTGTATTTATTCAGCACACACTCACCTAATGAACGGATGGATGAGTACTTAGGAGGCAAACAAAGTGTAAGCACCTCATCTCAGATCGTGCAGTCAGAAGAAGTCAGGGCAGAAGGCTGGGCCACAGGGATGCAGCTTGGCTCCTCCTGCTCTCTCTGATGCCCCACTTGCTTCCCCCTTCCAATGAAACCCAAGTGGCAGGTGCATGAAACACTCACATGGTCTCTTGGTGTGGCAAGAGATGATAAATAACGGTGGCAAGAATAATTTACTGGCGAGAGAGCAGAGCTATTGGGGGGAACAAGGAGTCTGTGTGGGGGGATGGCAATATGGTGAGGAATGGTATTGCCATAGGGTGTTGCTCATGTAGACTTCAGGGCTATGCAGGCAAATGTTAGAGTCATTTAGAGCAGCAGACCCCAACCTCTTTGGCACCAGGGACCAGTTTCATGGAAGACAATTTTTTCCATTTTTACAAGGACAGGGTAGGGGGAATGGTCCAGGCAGTAATGTAAGTGATGGGAAGTGATGGGGTGGGGGGCTGGTGAAGCTCCACTCACTGGGCAGCACCCCTCCTGTTGTTCCCAATAGGCCATGGACTGGTACCTGTCCACTGCCCCCAGGGGAGTTGGAAGTCCCTGATTTAGAAAGCAGACTCAGGCTTTAATAAAGTCCAGAAAGGTGGGACTGTCACACAGCCAAGCAGGGGCAAGGCTGGGATTACAACTGGGTCTTTCCATCATCTTTATCCACCATACATCACAGCCTCTCATATCTGAAGAAACCAAGCAAGTAGAAAGTAAAGGGACTAAAAGTCACACTTAAATCAAAGTGTAATTAGGATTTCCCAACGGCTCAGTCGGGGAAGGCAATGGCACCCCACCCCAGTACTCTTGCCTGGAAAATCCAATGGACGGAGTAGCCTGGTGGGCTGCAGTCCATGGGGTCGCTAACAGTCGGACAGACTGAGCGACTTCACTTTCACTTTTCTCTTTCATGCATTGGAGAAGGAAATGGCAACCCACTCCAGTATTCTTGCCTGGAGAATCCCAGGGATGGGGGAGCCTGGTGGGATGCC